>JABJVR010008054.1:0-10958 GCA_025773905.1 Chitala chitala | reverse complement strand
CATGACTTTGTTTAGTGCCTACTCCAGCAGTCACACATGGCTGTGTAGTGCCTACTCCAGCAGAGTCACACATGGCTTTGTGTAGTGCATACTAGTGCACACTGCTTCTAATTCTCCAAAGTCTTTCTGCTCATTCTTCCCTGTGGGACTGAAGTATTTACATACAAAAAATAATGATTTGCAAAATAGTTCCTAAGGGGACAATCTTGCACAGACTGCACTACATAAAACAGAACTGTGTCAGAGAGAGGACTAGTGGATAAACCACACACTGACAGAGTGCACCTTCATCGCTGCACCTGCCCCAGCCCTGCACTTCAACATCACCAGTTGTGTTTTTCATTTGTGAGGTGTTACTACATGTTACTGCTACGCACTGCATGTCCACATGTCCACATGTGACTTTCACCCGCCGACTCACGGTGCCTGGAGTATCAGATTATCCATCCCTCCATCCTTTATCTTAACCGCTTATTCCTGGTGAGGGTCGCGGGAAGCCTGCAGCCCATCCCAGGACACATAGGGTGCAGGGCAGGGAACACCCAGGGCGGGGCGCCAACCTACCCCAGGGCACACGCACACACTATGGGAAATTTGGACACACCAATCAACCTAACCTGCATGTCTTTGGACTATGGGAGGAAACCAGAGAACCCGAAGAAAACCTACCAAGCACAGGGAGAACATGCAACTCCACGCACACAGACCCAAGGTGGGAATTGAACCCCAGGCCCGGAGGTGTGCGGCGACAGTGCTAACCACCACGCCACCGTGCCGCCTAGTATCAGATTACGTAACAGAAAAATAAACACATACACAACTCACCCTTCCCTTGTTGCAGTGGGCTTTAGTCACTAATCAGAACAACAGCTTGATCAATGAGTGTAGTACAAGACGCTGTTCAACCTTAACACATGGACGTTATGTTGCCGACAATAAACTAAACACAGCGAATATGCAGGAGCATCACATTTTGTCTAAAGTGAAAACTTTATGATGCTATCTTACCTGAAAACTAAAGACAGAATAACTACCAGTATGAGACGTTTGAAAAAAGAGAGAGAAGGAAAACCGTTACTGAAGGAATCTGCAGGAAAAAGGATCACATTGGATTAAGTGGCTAAAGCCACTTCCACCTCCAAGACATTCATTTGCGGTGCTCTGTCCAACTGCATAAAAGAAAAAATAAACATGCTTTCTGAGAAAACTCTCTGTAAGATGTAAAATTGTGACATTCTGTGATATTTTTTTCTGGAATATAAAAAACTGGCACATTGATGACATTGTGTGCCATCTTCTCTGAAAACCACAAAACCGGGTAAAAGCGAGTTTTACAGCTTGCACAGAAAGCTGTAAAAAAGAAAAAGAAAAAAAATGGAAAAAATGCAGTACATGTGACTCACACAATTAAAAAAATTAAGCCTCCAACTGACATAGTTTGTACAAGGCTCTCACTATAGCAACCAGTGACCCACACAGAAGTGGTGTCAATGCTGATAATCACAAAAGGAGAGAAGCATCACCAATACAGTGAGCCAGTGTGCAGCAGGATGCCGACTCGTGTCATCGACATTACTGCACCTGCTGAGCCTCACTGCACACTGCACAGGGACGCGAGTGTATCGACACACTGCTCTCCCACTGCTGAGCCTCACTGCACAGGGACGCGAGTGTATCGACACAATGCTGTCCCCCTGCTGAGCCTCACTGCACACTGCACAGGGGCACGACTGTATTGACACACTGCTCTCCCCCTGTTGAGCCTCACTGCACACTGCATAGGGACGCGAGGGTATCGACATACTGCTCTCCCACTGCTGAGCCTCACTGCACAGGGACGTGAGTGTAGACAAGCTGCTCTCCCACTGATGAGCCTCACTGCACAGGGACGCGAGTGTAGACAAGCTGCTCTCCCACTGATGAGCCTCACTGCACAGGGACGTGAATGTATCGACATGCTGCTCTCCCACTGTTGAGCCTTACTGCACAGGGACACGAGTGTATCGACACGCTGCTCTCCCACTGTTGAGCCTTACTGCACAGGGACACGAGAGTATCGACATGCTGCTCTCCCACTGATGAGCCTCACTGCACAGGGACGTGAATGTATCGACACACTGCTCTCCCACTATTGAGCCTCACTGCACAGGGATGCGAGTGTAGACATGCTGCTCTCCCACTGCTGAGCCTCACTGCACAGGGACGTAAGTGTAGACACGCTGCTCTCCCCCTTAATTCCTCTTTTCTAGAAATTAAGATAAATAAAATGGAGTTTTGGTTTGTTTTGTATTTCAATGTTACACTGAGGGCCTCTCAACCCTAAGGTGTTAAACATTTGTCAGCACAGTATAGTCCTTAGTGCCAGTCTGTGTATCTGTGTCTGTGTGTATCAGAGCTGAGCAGACAGGCCAGTCTAGGAAGGGCAGCTTTGTCCCCATGCTCCTGATCACCTGCGTCAGCTAAGACAGGAAATCTGTTTCCACTGGACAGGAGAGGATCTCAATCAAGCCACACAGATATGTGTTTTGAGAACAATATTTACTTTCTCATCCTCAAAACTAAATACTTTTGTTAAATGCAGTGTTTTAGTTCTCTAAATACTGTATTAAAATCCTGAAATTTGTCTAAAGTGGTTCAGTAGTCTGTGAAACCTTGGCACTGTGAGAACAAACAGCAGAGGGGAGTCACCTCTTCATGGGCCAGGGCAGAAATGCCTACTGTAGCCAGGATGAAAAGGGAAGTGGCCTCTTCATGACCCAGAGCACTAAACCCTGTACTGTCCAGGGTAGGGAAGAGCTCTTGGTGTGCTCTATAACCTTTTGTGTTCATTTTAATCAGCAGTCACATTCTCTGATGCTGTGCTTAAAGACATATTCTATAAGCAATGACACACCGGCGCGTCATCAACGCTACACTGAACCGAGGGAGAAGCCAGACTGAAAATAGCAACAACAAATGCTGAACATGGAAAAACATCAGCAAAATCTGGTAGAGGCCCTGGAATAACATTTCAGACAGTCAGAGAAGCCAAACACAATGAGAGAATAGCGGCAGAACCCAGGCATTCACTACTGCACCTTTACAGGCACTTTCCATTAAGGTAGACAGGAAGACAAACATGCTAAGTGTTTTGAGCCACTTTGTCTCTCACCCGGTCTCCACACAGCTGACACCAGCCCTTTCCTGCTTTTCTTCCTCCACAGGGATGAGCCCCTTTGCTTCCTGCACAAAGTGGACAGGAACAAAGGTGATCTGCTTCTCCCCTCCTAGGCGATCAGGAAGAGACACCTCCTTCCTCATGTTCATCTCCGAGTAGGGACAGCCAAAGGCGCTGTGAGATGGGGGAGAAACATGGGAACATGTCAGGCAGGGGAGGAACATGGGAGCATGTCAGGCAGGGGAGGAACATGGGAGCATGTCAGGCAGGGGAGGAACATGGGAGCATGTCAGGCAGGGGGGAACATGAGAGAATGTCATGCAGGGTGTAGTGACTGGGGATCTGCCTATCTGACCAAGTGCATTTTAACCAAGGCTGTTACACTTTACCTTAATGACATCTAATCATGGAGACTAAAGTGCCAGACTTTTTGTACTGTATTACAATATGGTCACTAAAATGAAATGGGCATGTAATGGTAAAAAGAGACAACTGGAGAGCGCATGTTTTCTGAACAACTGTCTGGCCGTCTTATACTAAACGCGATGCAATGCAGGCAATGCGTGCAAATCCATACGAAGTCTGCCTCACATATCTAGTGTTGATCTGTCCTACATTTGGCTTTCTATGAGCCAAATAAATATGACACATATGACAGCTGCAATACCAGCAAAAATCATGGGCCAGTATTGCCAGCTTTCGACGTGGCGTTAGTGGCACAAAGTGCTCAAATAAACTTTTCAACACGGTTTGTTAAAAACGTGTAATTAACATTGAGATTTATTTATTTATTTTTTTTACTCTTGCTGAGTTTACAACCTATACAGGAACTAATGTTTCCTTTGCACATTATATGAAAATTTACGAAAATTATTACAGATAAATTAAGATCGCTTAATAAGGCACACATAAAATATAGTACCATATCTAATTACACACCAACACTCTCTTAACGGGATAGAAGTGACAGATAAAAAATGTAATAATTTTATCAACTATTTTGTCTTTTTGGGAAATTCCATATTTGTAAAATCAGAGCCTCAGGAACACAACCCAATTTTATTTCATTTTAACATCTTCATTTCAAGATATTTTATACTGATAAATATAAAAATTTAAATAATTTGAGCTGATATTTGTTTTTATTTACTGGTTAACTGTATAGAAACAGCACATTACCCATAATGACTTGGGGGAGAAAGTTTTTTTTATACATTTTGATTTGCTTTAAAATACTTTGTTTTGTTTATAGGTTGGTGGTGGTGGGTTGGATGTTATTTTTGGTCGTGTAAAATAATAATTAAATAGTATTGACATCCCCACTTGTCATTATTTTTGAAGCAGCATGACTACATCATCATCATCTTCTTCATCTTCTTTGAAACCACTGTTGTTCTGTAAATGTACTTTTGTTCATGATCAATAAAGGAAAATGTATAAATATCAAACAAATGAGGAATTATCCCCATCTTTATGATGTACCGTGACCTCTCCACTGTGACAAGCCAGTTTAACCGGCTGATGTGAGATCAGTGCCATATTAAAAGTATACATAAGGAAACAATTTAAATTTCTCCGTTTAACATTTTAAAATATGTACATCAGTAATAAATCAGTAATTTTTGGGAAAGTTATTTGAACCTGATGTACATTTTTCTTAGTCTAACAGACTTTGGTGTATGGAGAAAGACGGCTGATAAGTGGCGATTCAGCCAAAATCATGTTAGGTACAGAAATAAACATTTTACTCCAAAGTTTGTTTCCTAACCATGACAATTTCTCAGACTACCCATGGTGGACATTAGTTTTGAATCCTCCACATAACGTTAATTATGGAGACAAGTAAATTCAATTCAGTTCAATTCAATTCAATTCAATTCAATGTGCCTTTCACAACAACGTGCCTCAAAGCGTGCTTAAATGGCACTTACATAGCGGCATACCTCACGTCACGTCGAGTATATTCCAACCCTTACTGTACATTATAATTGCTCATATAATGCAGGACAATAAAAGTAATTTTTTTGCCATTACACACTTTCATGCTGTGTACATTTTCAGATAGCAGAGAGCTGCATGTAAGTATTTAATATCTTCAAGAGAGGTAAATGAATGTTGTCACACCATTTGACTTTCATCCTAAAGAAAAGCATGCTATAATTTGGCATATGAATGATTACTTCAGAAAGGCAAAAACACCACCCTTTATCCTTTTGTTCACTGTCTCATTCCTTTTGGAGACAGTAAGGCAATTTGTTCTTCCTTCAAACTGCACTTCAAGTACAGATAAGCTCCAATTTCAATCTGTTTTGTTGCCAACTAATGGGAAATTTCACAGAACATTCAATGTGAAGAGAGGCCTTTATTTCTCTATTTTTCCCATCACATTTCAACCTTTTTCTCTTAGCTGGGAAAATTCCGGACTGTTGTTAAATTGTGACATCAGAATGCATCTCCTTTGGAGGCCTAACTCCTTCACATCTGCTAGACCATATGCATACCACATCTTTGTTTTGGAAGGACATTCTGGTTTTGCACCTCTTCTATATGCCAGCCACTAACTGTAAGGCAACATATGGCACAAAAAAATGGCGAAATTAAACTGAAACTGTTTAATGTCATATATTCAAGTTTTGACTATAAATTTCATTACAAACCATTACAAATTATAATAAAAAGCCAGAGGAAAGTATTACAAAAAAAAGAAAAATCGCAAACTCCATTCAGACACAGAGCTGCTGACCAGTTTCAAGGGGTAAGGCAACAGCATTACCCGCTGACCCACCGTTCTGCTTCCTGCATGCAGTTTAGTGACTACAGTTTACTAATGTTCTAGGCATTTTTTACAAGATTTCATTATAGGTGTTTTTCATTTTTCTATCAGTTCCATCAATAACAATACAGACTCCCTGAAGACACTTCCTTTGAATTAAGGCAATTTGATTTTACAGAGTTTAATATTGCTACTTCATCTTTGAAGCACGCATTTACATTTTGAATGCTTCACAAGCAACTGTATCTGGACTGTAAAATATGCTTACGAAAAAGATAAAGAGGGCATAAACTAGTATTAAAACTGTACAAAAAGTGAGACAACCACTGAAAAAGAAGATGGATTGTGTAGGCACAGAGCAGAACTGGGACACACATACAAAGATACTGAACAATGCTAATATTAACTAACAGAACAAGTCCTCTTTTTAGCTGGTTAAACACACAGTTTAAGAAAATGACCACACCACACATCAACTACAGTCATGTGCTTATGCAGACTGTATTCAATACTTCTCACAGGATGCTTCTGGTTTGCTAATTTATGGTGATAATAATACAGTGATAATCTTGAAAATATAGGTACAAAAGGTACGCAAGGAGCTAGAAAAGCCAATAAAAAGACAGCATAAATTGTAGGGCTGAGTGCAGTAAAGCTTATGAACAAAGACCAGTGTAACACATGTGATGCAGTCTGCTGTGTGCACCACATGCAGAAGAGACATGCACGGCTTGCTGTACTGGTCTGTGTGGTTTATCTGCAGGTATGCACAAATTAACTTACATAACAAATATAAAATGTATTAATTGTGAATGCAGTCTTAAATGAAAAGTACATAAACAATTATAATGTAAAACAGTCTATAACCAAGTCTCACTCCATTTTATTACCAGTTTCTTATATAATGCTTGCTTTCTCATGAATTTGACAAGTTACGGTACAATTTTCTTATTAAAAGCCTTTTCTCATGTCCTCAGAGGTATGGAATTCAGCATTCAGAGTGACTGAACCAGAGCTGCTATGATGTCTGGCATTTTAAAATTAAAATTATTTTTCTGGAGGGAGAAATTTTGCAAATTTAAGGAACCACTCAATTTTTTTCCCCAAGTTCATAAGCAGACATAATGGTTTGCTGTCATGTTATTTTAGCACCAAATACATTACTTGGCTTTGGGGAACATTATTTGCAATTTCATATATTTTGGAGTTTGTCATAAACTAACCCTTTAAAATTGTAAAATAACATAAGATACTAATTTCGAAGTTAAATGCACTGCAAAGCCCTTTCTCTAGGCACACTGGGAATACAGGCATTTAAAGATGTAGATGAGCAGATTACTTACAAGCACTAGCCAAATAAAGTTTGCAGTTCACCTGCAATTTTAGAGCTGGATGTAATGAGGACAACCGTAATTATCCAATCAGTCTGACCATGATTACAACCTGTATACAGTATTGTTCCAGCTCCTGTTTAATCATCCCAACCTCTGAGCTCAGTGCAAGGTATTCTGTCTCTACACTGATCATGGAGCAGCAGTATGACTTCCTTGTCTGTTGTTCTCCAGCATCTGTCCCAACGGTCCTGCTTACCCTAACGATCATCCCTGCTAACCCCCCATCCAAAACCTACTGTTTCTCCCCAAGCTTTTTACTTTTTTGTCTCAAACTGATCGTTCTGGGTTAATTTTAAGTCATGCTACTGAGGTCTACTGAAACCTGTTTGCCCAGTTATAAGAAACTCTGGTGTTCTCCACTGGATTGCTTGGTTTGCTGGCATTACACTGGTAAGCTGAACACTCTGTAAGGCCACTGCTTGCTGTGTTGTGGATGGCACAAATCTTGCAGCATATTTATAAATACAGTATGTGCCTGAAGAACTTGGGTGAAACAGCTAAACTTAAGCTCCTTAAGACGTCACCTTTCCACTTAAGAGTTTCATAATAATTATATTTATTGACAGCTCAGTACTGTGCTTCGTCATTGTACGTTTCATACAAAACTGTTTGCTTTTCACGAAATTTCTTAAAAGATTAAATATGTAAAAGTCAATTTTATTTGCAAGTCTATTTTATTTTTATATTGCGTCTTTTGCAAGTTGTTTCAGGGTGTTTTACAGTTACTGGAAACAAGTCATTAGAAAAGACTTACAGCAGTTGGAATAGAAGCTAAAGTCAGACTAGAAGGGAGGAGAGGAGCCATGGGCATGCACACAGAATAGAGAATAAGTATAAGGACGATCCAACTCTGAATACCAGCAGGAAGTTCGTGCAGGCATCGTTGTTACCACTTTGCACATGGATATTTCAGTTGCAGGTTACGAGACAGATGCACAGTGCACATATAACCACTTTTGTGACAGCAGAATAAGAGGTTCAATGCCAGGAGGCAGACAACTAAAGCACAAATGTTAAAAAGTGTGAGCAACTTTATACACAGCTGTAATCAAACTGTGAGTCAACAACTACAATATTTACAATCTGTTAAAGGCAAGCAGTATCAGCAATTAACAACTTTATTAATACTTTACAACAACATTGAAAAACATGCTATGAAGGCAGAGCTGAAAATGGTTCCTCTCAAACAATGACTGAATGTTAAGAGAAGGGTACTGCAGTGGCAGCTAATCCACTTCAACTGCCTGCACCAAGAGGCTTTTCCTTGTAGTGAAATATAGTTGGGCAAGGTAAATCACCTTTACGTTATAAGTGCTGGTCATGACAGGATCTAACTACATAATGTACATGCATACACCAGACTGTGCTTTCTGTATTCTGTTTCAAGAGTGCTCCTCCATCATGATGTGTCTCCCTTCCCTTGAAAGACTGATCTTCCTATACCTACAGGATACATTTATCCACAGCATATTGGAGCTTCATGGTGGATATGGTTTTCAACACCCCAACATGTGCTAAAGCCTCAGTCTTCCATCTGAGAACGTATTTTGCATTGCCACAAATCTACTTCTTAGCTGACAAAGCTTATTTTTCTTGGCAATATACTCCCTATTGTTTTGTTTAACAATGGACAGCACAGTCCTGAGCCAGGATGTACTGTATACTTTGTAAATCAGTCACTTCATTCTCCATCTGAGTTGTGCAAGAAAACAGAGGCTCATTAGAAAAGGGGAGAGAGGGGACATTCTTTCCTTCTGCAGAGCAGCTGAACTGTAGTCTTCCTGATGAAGAGCAAACACCAAATCTGCAGGACTAACATAATAGCTCAATCAGTTCAGTGTTTTTCCAGAAGAACGTGCACACGTGCATGAACACGAACACGTGGTCACGGGCACACATGCACAAACACGTGGTCACAGCCGCACGTACTCACAGGCACATGTATACAAACACGTGCTCACAGGCACACGTGCAGTATAAAATTTCTAATAAAAAAATACAACGTATTAATCTCAATCTAAAACGTCAGTTTACAACAATAATTTTGTTTATAATACGAATCTTGCTTGTTATTACACTTGCAATCAATATGCATTCAAACAAATGATGTGTGAAGCAATGAGAAAGTGTATTTGTAACAGTTTATTTTTGTAGGCTGTCATGAAATAGAGCTACCGAGGAAAGGTAATTTACAGTGCTGTGAAAAAGTATTTGCCCCCTTCTGGATTTAAAAATTTTTTTAGCATATTTGTCGAATTTAAATGATTCAGATAATCAAACTATTTTAATATTACACATAGATAACCTGAGTAAACAGAAAATGCAGTTTTTAAATGATGACTTCATTTAAGGGAAAAAAGCTGTCCAAACCTGCCTGGCCTATGTGAAAAAGTAATTGCCCCCTAAACCTAATAACTGGGCGTGCCACATTGGGGGCAACAACTGCAATCAAGAGTCTGCGACAACTGGCAATGAGTCTTTCACATCGCCGGGAGGAATTCTGGCCAACTCTTCTTTGCAGAATTGTTTTAATTCGGCCACATTGGAGGGTTTTCAAGCATGAACAGCCCATTTAAGGTCATACCACAGCATCTCAATCAGAAAGTCCAGACTTTGACTAGACCACTCCAAAACCTTAATTTTGTTTTTTTGAGCCTTCAAAGGTATACTTGTTGGTGTGTTTTGGATCATTGTCCTGCTGTAAAACCGAAGAGCGCCTAAGGTCACGAACTGATGATGGGACATCCTCCTTCAGGATTTTCACTTAGTGAGCAAAATTCATGGTTCCATCAATTACGGCAAGTCATCCAGGTCCTGAAGCTGCAAAGCAGCCCCAGACCATCATCCTACCACCACCATGTTTGATCGTTTGTATAAAGTTCTTTTTAAGAAATGCTGCCGTTTTACGTCAGATGTAAAAGGATGCACACCTTTGAAAAAGTTCAACTTTTGTCCCATGAGTCCACAGAATATTTGCCCAAAAGTCTTGTGGATAAATAAGATGTTTTGTAGGCAAATGTGAGATGAGCCTTTGGGGTCGTTTTGGTCAGCAGTCTTATTGTTGAATCATGAACACTGACCTTAACTGAGGCATGTGAGGCCTGCAGTTCTTTACATGTTGTTCTGGGTTCTTTTACGAGATCCTGGATGAGTCATCGTTGTGCTCTCAGAGTAATTTTAGTAGGTTGGCCACTCCTGGGAAGCTTCACCACTGTTCCAAGTTTTCTCCATTTGTGGATAATGGCTCTCACCATAATTTGCTGGAGTCCCAAAGCCTTAGAAATAGCTTTGTAACACTTTCAGACTGATACATGTTAAGTACTTTGTTTCTCAACTGTTCTTGAATTCCTTTAGCTTGTGGCATAAATTGTTGCTTTTTGAGCTCTTTTAGCTTAGCTTTGTCACACAGGCTCTATGTAAGCGATGTCTTGATTGAGCCGGTTTGGCAGTAATCAGGCCTGGGTGTGGCAAGTGAAATTTAACTCAGCTTTCCAAAAAATATAGTTCATTTATAATTTAGTAAGGGGGGGGGGGGGGGGAGAAAAAAAAGTTTTTCAATTTAATTTGAAAAACAGCCTTGCCAATTTGTTGATTTAAAATATGAAATATAAAATAAAAAATTGATTTGGTGGGA
>JABJVR010008053.1:0-10958 GCA_025773905.1 Chitala chitala | reverse complement strand
CACACACACACACACACACACACACACACACACACACACACACACACACACACACACACACACACACACACACTAGACATATGCTCATTTTCATAGATGAAGCAAATAATCCTTTAAGATATACACTGGTAGACCTGTAGTTCTGATTTGACATACAGGATTTTCCTTACTGAGACTCATCTCAGCATGCCTCACCAAATGGAAAGAAACACAGAAGTCCATACTGTCCATATCACACATTTAATGAACCCCTGATCTTAATAAAGCGGTTAAAGAGACTGGTGGCAGGAGGATTTTTTTTTTTTTTTTTTTTAAAAAGAAAAATTTTGTAGCAATACCTGATGTCCTGAAACTAAGTTACATAACTGCCATAAAGTATGCCATAAACACTGTTAATAATTAATATTAACAATAATAACAGAATAATTAGCATTATTACTTTGTGAAGTTGTATTGATTTCCTATTTCATTATCTAGGTTTAAACTCATTTTAAGAACCATTAAGGTCAGACATTTGCTATGCAAGCACTAATCCAGAAAATAAACATCATCCCGTTTTATATTAAACGCTGAGGTATTCTGTGTCTGCGGTAAATCTTTTCACATTAAGAGGGACATATTTAATAAATATAAAACCATGTACACACATTTTAGAAACAGTCCAACAGATATCACGATGAAAATATTTGTGGGTATCCTTTAAAAAAATGAATATACAGAGCGTGACTAAATAAAATGCAGAAGTGCATCTGTCTCTTTACGGTTTGCCATGTCTAAATACACACAACAAATACTTCAGAAATGCCAGCTCTCAACCAAACTCCTGGTGGTATACTATCAACTTCTCCACACAGATACTCCATTCTTCTAAACAAAAGCGCCATTCTTGCTCTGATAAATGAATAAAACCACAAAGTACAGGGGGATGGGGAAATACCATTATATTGCCTTTTGACTAAAGCTGAACAAAAGCGGTTTGCTGACAGGTTTTACTTAACAGTAACAAATGTGACAAAACTCTGTAACACCTCAGGAACGTAAACAGGAACAATTTCCTTTAAAACCACCTTGTTCTGTGATGCCCAGTTTTACCCCTTCCCCTCTGTGTCCTTCCTCTTGTACACTCTTCCTTTGGTAACTCATGCCAAATACACCTGGATTGGCCAAAGTACTTTCCCAAGGTGCAGCAGAGGACACGCATCTGCATTTTGTGATCGGCAGGAAAAAGCCAGACTTCAAATACTGGGCCAAAATGCTGCATTTCATAATTACAACAGCATGCAACTAAAAAGACCTGCAAACATTCAGATTCCTGCCCAGTAAAAACTGGTATGATATTTATCAGTAAAGAAAACAGGATGACAAGAGAAGGCATGGAAGGCCCTGCCAAACCTTCTAAAGTTTAGGGTCTGGTGCATTCAATGGCTGGTATCAAATTTCACTCATCTTTTTTTTACAGGCTCAAATACAGCTGCAGCAGACTTTGGATCCTCATGCAAAGAAATTAAAGAATTAGGATTTTCAGCATGGCTCCGTGTGTCAACTCACAGATGCAGCAAAACTGTAGAACCAACAGCAACACTGTCTAGCTGAGGGAGCAGGGCCTTATCACGTGTTTATGAAGAAAGACTGTTATGGAGATGTTCATATTCACATTTATTTGTTTAGCAGATGCCTTTGTCCAAAGTGACTTACAAATGAAAACTAAGTCAGACCATATCTAAGAATCCAGCTAACAGTAAGTGCTGATCTATAGTCAAAAGTGCACAAGATTCAGCCAATCATGACAGAGTCCAAATCAACAAACAGACAAACAGTTAAATTAGCAATAACACATGGGATAAATAAACAGCATTTAAACAGTGGAGCAATAAAGAAGCAGAGGTGATGAAGATGAGGTTCAAGTGTTGCAGTGTTCCTTGAAGAGAACAGTCTTCAGTTGCTTTAGTGCTACCAGTATCTTTCCATTAGCAGACCATAGAGTGTGGAAGGAGATGTAGGTCTTCATTTGCGACTGGAGGTAGCCTGGAGTAGTCCTGTTCATACACTTGAAAGTAAACGTCAAAGTCTTGTATTTGATGCAAGCCTGGACTACATCTGTGTAGGCTATAGATTAACCTATCCAGGCTTTTGGCTGGTGAGGCTGCTTGAAACCTCCTGAATCAAAATAATTGAATCCATGGTGTCGATACCTGGGTAGAATAAAATCACTGCAGTGCCCTCCATTACTTGCTAAGAGTTTTTGAAGTTGTCACACGTGTGACCCAGAACGAAGACTTATTTGCAGCCATCTGATCAAAACAACATTTGCCACTTGACACAAGTCGGCTGTTTGTCACTGAACGCAGTACACAAAGTGATGTTAACTTGATAGAAAGGTAAATAAGCAGGCATTTAACTATGCACTCAGTTCATGATGTGGCTCAATTCACAACAATTTGGTTTTCTGTTGGCATAAATGTGTGTATATATATAAATTGTAATTAAAAACTTTTTTTTTCCTGGGGTGAAAACAGTGCCACAGTATGTTTCTTTATCACAGGCAGTGGCTGGAGCGTTTCGTTGTGATGGCACTGTAAACGCTGCATCACAATGCTAGTGTTAAGCCATAGTTCCCCAAAGCTGTGGTTTGCACACCATTACTGGGCTGAACAAAAGCAGTCTGCTGACAGGATTTACTTAACAGTAACAAATGTGACAAAACTCTTTAATGCCTCAGGAATGTAAACAACAACAGTCAGAGAAACCATAAATGCTTTAGAGACTGTAAGAAACGATTCAGTTTTTGTACAATGCAGAATCCATTATCCATCAATTGCATAAATTCTACATTCTTTCCAAAGTTAAAAGTTGACTGCACCTCACTAAACAAGATTTAGGGTAGTTATGAACTTGTTTCACTGTTTCTTTAGTTTGTTCCCATTTCGTCTTAGAGCTTTTGACAACTGTGCATACATAGATAATCATATCTGGACACTTAATGACTGCATGTGTTAGACTGAGTCAGAGATTTTTTAATAGGAGGCATACATCCGAAGGAGTTAAGTGCATTGATGCCGCAGTTTTTAATAGTGCGTTTCAAAATATCAGACAATGCACTTACACCAGGCCTTCAACCTAGAAATAACAATCGGATCATACAGACTGGGCATAGAGCGTCAAAGCGTCAACTTAATACAAAGGAATAAACTCTTTCCCTTTCCTGATATATCTGCAATGCCAGATAGAAAAAAATGGAATGAATACAAGCTTATTTGTATAAATATATAGACTTTATTGATTTCATATGAACTATATAAGATGGCTTTGAAATTTCTGAATGATAGGCTACTGTGACAATAAAATTACAAAAACTATCCTTTATGAGACAATAGCAAAAAAAATTCATGTTTTTTTTCCAATCCTTTCTTACCTTACGATATGTCTAAAATAATATGCACAGCTCATTATTTTAGAGACTATATATGTAATTCGGTTCAGCAATTCACAATATGACGCAGAAATAACAGGAAGTCTGCTTATGTAACAACTTGCTATTAAAGGAGAACAAAACAGAACTAATGGTTTTTGTATTTGACGATGCATAGTATTACATCCAAGAATGTGGATCATTAAAGTTCTCAATCCTATGGGCTAGAACCTCCAATTGGATCCATGAGGACAAACTCTGTTATGCTGTACCTTCAGGCTAAAAGTCTCTTAAGACTGTTGGGGCAGCACACACATTTCTTCTCGTAAGATGAAATGCACATATAACACTGTGCATTCTATAAAATGGGTGGACACACAGCTGGAGAATATTAAAAAAAATTCAACCCAGAATAATATAATGTGACTATTCTGAATAGTAAGAGTTATAATGCCTTGCTTATTTTACAAAGAAATCCCACCTTAGATGAATGTTTTGTTTGGCTATTACAAAAAACAAAAGAAGAGCTTCAGGTCTGACAATGTGTGTATTCTTATGAAACTGAGACTATGGAGGGGCCATAATTATGAAGATGACCCCTACATCACAGTCTAAAACAACTATGTCGATATTTATACATGTTGCTATCTGACCTTTTAATCCACAGTATTTTAAATAGTTTATAAATGTAACCCTTACACTGTCTGTTCTATACAGAAGTGTATGTACATACAGTGAAGAGCATTCTTGGTTCAAAAAGTGGTGTTTTTGATCAAATAACTTCAAGCCATTGAAGCCTTGGCTGCCAATGTGTTTGCTGGTAGGGTATTTCAGATAAAGTCTTCCAGTCATTGTTAAACCGAGCCAAAATGTTGTCAAAGACAGTTAAACATCAAATTACCATAACCGACCAACATTAGATCTGGGTTTAGAAAAGATGATGTTTTAAAACTAAGTTCCCATTTTCCACAGGGTGCTTTGAGCACCTTGTTTAACTGAAATGTATTGTCAGTCAAGGACAAACATCAACTGAATAAGAGGTGTGGAAAGGCCTGTTCAGTTACACCCTGCTGAAGCACAGCACGACACATGGCGGATCTCCTTCAGAACCTGTCTGGCTCCTGCACATGTCCACACTTCTCTATCACAACACACACTGAAGTGTGTGATATACTATGTCACAGCAGATCTTAGTTACCTGGTAACAGGGCAAAGGCTAAGAATGACAAGCTAATGCTTGGTGTCAAAAGTGTGGAGGTTCTGCAGCCAGCGGCGTCAATATCAAATTCTGTATGCAGCAATAAAACAAAGATTTCCGAAAAAGATGAAGTACATTCTCAGACGTAGGACGGACGCTGCCCAATCAAATGTACCGCCAGAGCGCAGCACCCCAGTCTGTAAAACCCCTACAAGTACAGGACAGAAGCAATGCTGTTACAGCCTCCCCATGAGTACTATCACCATAAACATCTTACTTACTGTTTCAGACACTTGGGTATTAATCTTGATGATGAAAACTTTCAAACTTCTTTTAAAAATTTTAAAACAGATTTAACGTTTTATTCCAATACACAGCAATCACAAGGTTTTGATGAGTTAGTGTCCTGTCAGATATTTACATTTCAGCTAAATTTCAACTAGACTAACAACTCATCAGGGCCTGTTTTATAAAACAAATGTCATGATACATCTCTTGAACCATGCATGTACTTATGGAACTATTGGAAAATTATATATGTCTATTTATTTTTAAGACAAGCAAGAAAACAAGAGAATAGCTTACAGGCAGTTTTTTTCCCCCAATTACTGCTTTCTAATTAAAAAGCAAGCACTCCATAAAAAGGGTTTAAAGGTATAATCCAGTCAGGAAAAAAAAAGCTGAACAAACACACTGAATGAATTATTAATCCAAAATCAAAATACTTGCAAGCACCCTGAGCATTCCATTCATGATTTTATACACTAGATACAAACAAAGGGAGTCAGGGTGACAACGAGGAACTGTGCAGAAACACTGAGCCAGGAGAGTGATGTTGAAATGAAGGGTGTTATTAGGCTCTCAGCGTACAGGAGCTGCAGCAGATAGGACATGAGCCACTATGAGAGAATGCCACACTCATCCTCCATCCTCTCTTCTGGCATTTGTGTCCTTCCCAGTAAATGCTGATGGCATCCACTATTACATGTTCCACACTTTACCTGTCTGCTGAGAATCTGGCAGGCCACAGAAAGCAGAAAAATGCCCTTTCTTTCAGTTACATTTTGAAGATGATGTCGATATTTAACACAATCCACATGTTAGTCAGTAGAAATTATCGTAACATGACTGTTTCTATTTGAGAGCAGTCAAACCTTAACGTGTCCCCCCCATCCCCAAAATCAGAACTCTCTCATTCAAAAAGTTGTTAGATCCTGTCAAAATAAGACAAAATAGGTGAAAACAGGCCTGTGATATTTAGCTCCGTTGACTTAATACTGCAAGTAAGTGTCGCTTTATCTCTATTCGAGGGTGCAAGAAAACAGGCTTCAAAATGGACTGGTGCATTTAGCCTGCTGTCTGCTGCAGTGCCGACAGCCTGAGCTGTTTACATGCTGAAATAGATCTCAGTTTGGAATTCCAGCTGTCCTGAATGCATTCTGTCACCCACGACAGACCCTGAAGAACACAATGCAGAACAACCAGTGAGCCAAGAATTCGTAGTGGGGGTACGGGGATGGCAAAAAAATAGGAAACACTTCGAAAAAGTATGCCACCTTCAGAAAATGTGCACAAAATCCTGCCCATGATAAAAACCTAAGCCTACCTGTAAAATGTCGAGCATGTTAACATGCGGAGAACAAGACCATAGAAAAAAATGAATACATACATTTGTACATTAAATCAGAAGAATTAACTTGGGCATGCTACAGATAACCAGAACTAGTTTAGGGCCAACAAATGACATTAACCTGTCCATCTTAATGCTACTCATAACTTGCTACACAATGAACTATCCTAAAACAGAACTTTTCAGATTCACAAAAATCACAAAAAAAAAATAAAAAAATGTAACCAATGTTGCGTTTTCACCACGCAGAACTTTTAATAAGAACCGCACCAATGACACACAACTTGAGAGACAGGAAGAACTCAGCTGTTTAACAAATATAACACTGCTGCCTTATTAGCAAGGCAAAGCAAGGTGATGTTTTTCTTCAGCACCAAGGAGAATAAGGTGCAAACACTGCATGCAGAACGTACATGTAAAACAGCTACAGAGACATAAAACCAAGAAGAGTAATACTACACCACAACTGCCGGTACTACTAAATCAATTATTGTTACTATTATCATTATTATAAAACTTGGGTAAACACTGGAAACATAAATGGTAACCTCAGGCAAATGTGAATAATTTACTAGTTTATTAATATCCAATGACCAGTGTTCTTTACATTACAGTATGTGGATGGTTAGGTTTGCCTGTGTGCTGTTCTGCATTTAATCAAATCAGTTAACACCACAGATTAAGATGGACTCCTGATAAATTCAGAATGATCTTTGACAGTATAGTATACGACAATATGGAGCGGTCAGTGTGGTCCTGAACACCCACCAAGACTGTTTTAAAAACTCACTGAAGACAGGTAAGACATTTGACCATCTTCAATCTACTGCATTAAGTGCATCATAAAAAAAAAACTGGTTGACAAATCAGAAGTGATCAAGAATAAAGAAAAACAACCTAGGCAACAAAACATGTTACTTATGTGTTGGAAATTACTTGGAAAAATAAAGAACTAATTATATTAAGTACAACCTTATAAACTGTGAAAGAGAATTCGACTAACGAAAGTGTCCTTACTTGACACGTGCAGCTGCGCTCCAGAGCTGTCACACAGAATGTTTCGCTTTTTAACCCGAAACTGCTTCTAACATCCATATGGACTCAAGTGGGGACTGCACACGCACCAACAATTCAGCATTACTGCCACACGTCACACACAAAAAAGTTCTCTCTGGCTATTCAGTATTCCTGCATTTAACACATTTGAACTGGGTTATCTTGGATTTGCTTAAAGGCAGAAAGCAGTTAAGAAACAAATATCAATTTTTTTTTTTTAATGGAACTTAGTGTGAACACTGATGCCAAAGTATGGGTTTAGGTTTATTTTTAAATTAATTTTAAATTTTGTCTTGTATTCTGCATTATTATTATTTTTTCACAATAATGTGTGCATTTAGTATTTTTCAGGAATTACTGCTTTAAAAACAGATTGCTCTATGAGTACCTAAAATATACCTATTACTCTTTAATTGAAGAACAGTAAATAATTTAGGTGTATACATGTTATTTAGGCATGGCAACACACATCCAAGGCTTATGTCTCTTGTTTTTACTTATTTTAGTTGTCCTACATTTATTTTCATTGAATTTAAATGTCTAATACTTTAAACTTCATTATTTAATATAGGCATGGGATTCTGTAGTAAAAGTATCTCAATATATTGTCCTAATCTAAACAACAACATAGCATTAACAGCAATACTGCTTTTATAGATATAAAGAGAGGCACTAAGGGGACCACATTAATCCTAAAGTTTATTTATCTTAAAATACAAGGCAAGAATATATACATTAAGCTTTTGCTCATTAAAACGCATTACATGAAAACAGCTTAATTTGTCTTAATGCAACAGAAACTATAATGCCAAGCTAGGTTCATTTCTTACAAATCTTACTGGTACTACCTGTTACTCAAGTAACAGACTGATAGCTAAAACTACGCTTAAAGGTGTTTTTTCCATTTTCATCTGAGTGACAACCAAACAAGTTAATTTTATATATTAAATGAAAAGTATGAGAAGTATACTATTACTGCTAGTTCAAAGGTATAGTGATTATACCAGTGTATCAGTGACTTAACATTCATTCTGGGGAGTTTATTTAATCATCTAATACTGAAAATTTTTTTAAATTCTACAATGGAATTTTACAGAGGATTTTATTACCAAGGTTCCAAAAACTAAATTAAAACACCTTGTTTTATAGGCCATCTTCAGAATCTCTTTAGCTCCCCCGCAATGAATGTATAAACCCTCCCAATGGTAGACTGGAAGGAGGGGAATACCCCCTGATTTTAAAAACTGAATTTCAGGCACTGTAATAGGCATTGTTATAAGGTATAATATTATAACTTGCAAAAATCCATTCATGCATTATCCGTCTGCTCATCCTTTTTCAGGGTTACGGGTGGCCTGGGTCCAGACATAAGGCAAGGGACACCCTGGACAGGGTACTAACGGACTGCAGGACACGTGCTCGAGCACGTACATGTACACATGCACTTGCGCACACACACACAAAAGGCATTTGATGTTATCCAATTCACGTAATAAGCATGTTTTTGGGCTGTGGGAGGAAACCGGAGAACCCAAAAGATACCCACGCATGTACGGGAAGAATATGCAATCTCTATGCACACATGCAATGCCAAGAGCCAGAATTTCAACCCACGACCCTGGCTGTGTGAGACAACAGTGCAACAGTGCTACCCACTGAACCACCATGCCGCCCACTTCCAAAAAATTTCAGATGAAACGTACATATGCATTGAAAAAAATTTCAAAATACAAATGCCAAATGTGAATCAATATGAAAATTGGAAAGTTAAAAATGAAATTTACCAGAAAAGCTTGTGACCATTTTACCTACACAAGTTCTACATTATCATATCCCAAACCCAAATAAGAACCATTATAAGTGAATATCTAAAAAACCATGACAGCACCCCCAGTTTTCTGTTTGGAACAAGACACAACAAGGATACAAAAAAAAACAACAAGAGAAGTTCAAATTCCTACATCACACGTCACAGGCAAGAGACCCAAGACAACATCGCAGGGTGCTGGGATAACAGGAAATGCCACCAAATTAAGAAACACACTGAGACAGGAGATATCAGAGCTCGAGGCAGTGCTAATAAAGCTCAACAGGAATTACTGGCTCCACCCACTATGTTTTCATGCAGACGAAAGAATGGCTCAACCGCTCAGCTCCAGGTCAAACAAACACAAACAACAAACTCAGCAACAAATTATCGTGTTTGTACAACACTTGTACTGCTTAAATTGGCTGTTTATCGAGTTGTCCTTGTGGTTTATCTAATCATAAGAGTTTCACTAACTTTTTTTTTTTTGCTGTTTGTTTAATTATGTTAAAAAGTTTTGTTAAAGTGTACCACTCAAGTAGTAAACGTGATGATAATTGCAGAGAAGTAAAAATGTATAAATACATGCACAATTCATATAAGGCATACTTCAGATTATCAAAATCTGCAGGATATTCCTATTTTTTTTAAATAAAGCACTAATACAGTTTAAATTATTAAAATGCATGCAAGAAAGCACAGCAGCATACGCGCACACACACACGCACGCACGCACCTCCACAATTAACGAGAGCAGAAGCCAACACAACTCCAGTGACAGCCCAGATCATTTCGTTCCGTCTAAACTTTATGTCTCAACAACTTTCAGATTACATGGGGAAAAGCAAAAACTGCTGACTTTGTGCAGATCCACCAAGTATGCAGGAGCAATAAAACAGTTAGAAAACAATAATATGCAAACATTGCATTCTCTGACAAACCCAAGCAGTTGCAGTTCCACTTCAGAATGAATATTAATCTTAACTGCTCTGCCCTTAAACAGCGGTAGGCTTTCTGCTGAACAATTACAAAGGCACTTTAAAACGAAAGACACCGGAGAAGGTTTATGGTCCCTATGAGCGCCCATTAAAAGACTAAAAAAAATAACAGAAACAGAGAAGGCAAGGCATGCTTTAAGCTTGACAGTGTAGTGGAGTGATAGAGAAACAGCAGAAGACCAGACACAGTGTGCGGTCTTTCACAGTGTATGGACCTAAGCACCCTGAAAAACAATATGGATAACTGGCAGATGGAACAAAGGCGACACAAAACACTAGGAACATCACTGACATGGTTCACCTTTGAAGGCATGTTCTGTGAGCTCAGGATCATTGTTTAGCATGCTGTCATTTTTCCTGTGAATACACCTGATATCAACACTGTGTGTTTTTATGACAGCTATAAGGGGTCTAGGTATCACAGACAAAGAAATATACCCTGTGTGTTGAAAACTGATTGGTGACGGTGCTGGACGAGGTCACAGTAGTATCAACTGCCCATTGCATCTACATTGTCAGCTCAAAGCTTTATAGCAACGTAGCAATGGTGACGCTGTCATCACATTACATAAACAACAATGGGAACATCCAAGTTGTCAAGGTAATTCGACATGCCAATTAATTCAGATCGTGATTTTCTGTCTGTGAGAAGCAAAGCAAGATTTGTACATATTGCCAAACCCTGGGTGTGAAAACGAGGAGGAACACAATGCATCTTTAGAGAGGTGCCCAAGGTCCCCTGTCATGCATGCTTAACCTTGCACCAGTATCTGCGCTATGCCACTTGCATGCCAATGCGATGCAATATTTGTGAGTTCCAGCCACTGTGAGAGGAGAGGGAAGGAGGAAGTGAGGGTGGG
>JABJVR010008052.1:0-10958 GCA_025773905.1 Chitala chitala | reverse complement strand
GTGTGTGTGTGTGTGTGTGTGTGTGTGTGTGTGTGTGTGTGTGTGTGTGTGTGTGTGTGTGTGCGCGCGCGCGCGTAGGCTCACACGCTTTTGCACGTTTACATAGTCCTTTTCAATACCATTATACTTCAAAG
This sequence comes from Chitala chitala, assembly GCA_025773905.1. Classification (NCBI taxonomy): domain Eukaryota; kingdom Metazoa; phylum Chordata; class Actinopteri; order Osteoglossiformes; family Notopteridae; genus Chitala; species Chitala chitala. The sequence continues at coordinate 10,824 of JABJVR010008052.1, read as the reverse complement.
CATTTAAAGGAATTTTAAGGGTTTCCCTCTCCGAATGGCCAATTATTTCAGCTTCACAGTGAAAAGATTAGATATTAGCAGTAAGGGGTAGCAGTAATAGTTGCTGTGTGTGGTAGCACATTGTGGACCTGTGGTTCTGGGTGTGGTTCTCTATTTTGCTTCATAATTTGCCACTTCCTCTTTGGCAGTTCTTAGGTTCTGGTATGACTGGCCACAGATAATGACCATGCATGCACACCACCAAAATTATTGTCAATTAAAGAACATCTGTGGTAAGAGGTGCAGACAGACACATAGCAAAGAGGGCAGAAAGGGAAAAAGCAGAAGAATGTATATACTCTTTTGGGGTGGGGAGCAAAGAGCAGTAACGTGTAAATGGGAGGAAAAGGACAGCTACAGGGGTTTTAATGGAGACTAGAAAACGTAAGAGCATAACGCAGATCAATAAGCAGGGCGCAAGTGGGCACAATATCATAAGGAACACGAACCAATTGCATTTAATAAAAGTTTTCGTTTAAGTGAACAACATTTAATGTGCATAACGTAAAGCGGCTTAAAGGTGTGTTTAAAATTTTTTTTTAGGATTTCGGTTAAGCAAAAATACGATGCATGCAGAAAGAATTGTATTTATAAATCACAGTATACATTTTTAAATCAGAAGTCAGGAAAATCCTGCGAAAACTTACTATATACATGCGTAATTCTATATCCAGAAAAAATGTTCATAAGATTACAGCTTTATATTTATACGGCAACCTCAATTAGTTCATTTTATCCCAATAACTCACTGTAGGTGTGCGTTGGCAGCATAAGCGAGAGACATTTTCCCCGCAGCATCGCTAAAACCGCCGAAGTGCAGTGTATGTGCGCGCGGATTTATCTCTTACGGAGAGTGTTTTAGAGCTGGATCTCACAGCGCATGCCCGCGCCAGGCCTCTATTAACCGTGTACAATGCTAAACTGCATGGTTTCGCAAAAACGTATCCTTTGCGCGCTAAACCTAAAACACGACCCATCGCACTTTGCATGCTGCAGTTAAGAATAAAAGTATTAATATCTTACTATCTTCCATCCCCACAGATAATCAAATTGGCTTTTAACATGACGCATCTCATTTTCTCATGATATACCCTTTTGTTAAAAAATTAAAGCAAAGGTACATTTGCTGCATATAAAATACTATATAAATAGTGTTATTACACCTAAATACATTTAATATTTTTTTTCTGATAAATATTCAACTATACTTTTTAAGAAGAGTCACCTAGTACTTCACCATAAGTTACAAATACATGTGTTTAAAATAACTTTGCTGTTATTTAGACTTCATAGTAGATACAACGTATTTCAAAAACAAATGCCATAGGCCTGTGACTGGTATTTTTATTTGATGGCATATTGTTATTAATGAATCGCTTCAGGAGTTGTATTCCAGCAACTCTATCTATAAAGCCAAAGTTAAAAGCTAAAGAAAGTATTCAACACATTTTCCTGACCTCTAAAAATAATTGCACAACGATACCTCCCCCAGTCGCTGCCAGCTTTGATAAATCTCATTAGATCGTTCCCATGAAGTCATTTGCATTAATCCTGTCCTATATATATATTCAGTTTTGCATTTATTTAACCAATTTACAACATACAGCATTACACATTAAATTAAATTCTGTTTAATTTGACGCTGCGTTCTCTGCAACACGATGCCGCAAGAGCTTTTACACGTTTCGAATATTTCAGATGTTATTGAATTAGTTAAATCGCTTTGATCCTCATCGTTCCCATTAAATTTATGTGCTGGAATGTTGTCCACTTAAGACCAGCATGGCCTGAGTATGGCCATCGCTGAAGCACTACCACTGATTTAACTGATTAGACTCCTGCATGTATTGACTGCTCGTGTCGATTTTCTGTTCCGGCGTTCTTCTGCATTATTACTTAAACGCATTTTCTTCGAGCTAGGGAATCATTTTCCAATTTTAAGTTGTTTCGCCTTGGGTTTTATGATTCGTTTTTATCCCCTCCGTTTAAACGCATTCTATCCAATGCTTAATGACAATAGACCTTAGAAAATATGCGTTAACAAAGAAAATAGGATTAATTGCATCTCTATCAATTTCCTTAATAACCATCCATCAAGCTGCACACTGTTATAGCTACTCTTTTTCAGTCTGATGTCTTGAGAGCAGTACAATTTCCAGTTCGGTTTTGAACAGTAGCCTGCCATGTTTTTAAATTGTCCTTGTCAACGGTTCAGGACAGAGTCGTTTTCTGCATAATTTTCCTTCGCGTCTGGGTGAGGGGGTGGAAACAGCAACAAAGTTTCAATGCAATACACCACCAACCTGGAGGTTATTTTTAAATCTATTACTGGAAATAAACCAAAAACTGTGCCCCTGACGCAAAGTTTATGTTGTGCCAAACCTCTTAGCACGTGTTTACTAAATGTACTGACACGACACACGTTTGTGGAATATTAAAGCTATCACGAGAACTTGCAGTTAGTTTCCCAAACTGCTCGTGTTCCTGACGTAGCGTTTTATTGGACCGACTTTTTAAGCAAGGTGATGGAGTTGGTCGGGTGTGACGTGGAGCCGATGATGTTCACGCATGTTTGTTATTTCGTTTTCTGTGCCGTATGCAAAGATCACAGTGTGTTCGCCCTGAGAGGTACCAGTGCTGAAGGTTATTCTAACAGCTATATTTGACTCGAGGTCATCCATAGCTAGCTTCAAAAGCGGTGCCTTCCCGGAGGGGATCTCAGTAGACGCGGCTAACATTGATAGAAGAGTATTTAGCAGAACGGGACTGTGTCTGCACAGCAGGAGCAGCAGCGTCCCTCTCTCTGAGCGGGAGCCACATGCCCGCTAAAATCTGTTTCCCATCAGGATTGTTCCGTTGAATAAGATCTGTTACAGTACAATTTTGTCAGTTAGCTGTTTGTGCTCCTTCCAACACTCAGGTATTTACACACAAACACACACGTGTACATGCATACACGTATACATATACGTGCACTCGTACAGATATACGAGTTATACTATATATACGAGATATACTATATATCTCTTTAGCTAATTCTTTCCATTTTATAACCCAGAGTAAATGTCTGCCAGATGTGTCAGTGGGAGATGTTTTTCATATATATCTTTAGAGCTCAAGCATATGCCACTGAGTAGGCGGCAGGGGCATGTGACTGGATCACGTGGCCTTTGGGTATAACATGCTTCTATTCGATGGAGGCCTGCCTCTGTTTTACCTTTCAGAAAGAAACTTAGTGTGGATTGCTTCCGTAGCTGTATAAATACTGTAATATGTATGTCTGTAAGCTATTCAAGTAACTTTGTTGCATTATTAAGATATTCAGCAGCAGTGATGCGAGGAATCAGGCTTAAAAACCCACGGTGGGTGGGATTATTATGCGTTGTCAGTCACTGACGGGCTTAACCACTTCTCCTCACGTCCTTCATTGGTTCCCGTTTGATTACACCAGGCAGTGAGTGACAGTGCGCAGTAAATTCCTCTCATCGAGGGTTTTGAAGCCTCATTTTTCCCATCACTGCCACTAAGCATCTGAATAACATAACAACATTATACACGCTGAGGCTCACACATGCATCATGACATATCACTGTAGGCCGAGCAGACCAAGCAGTCTGGTGAGGGTGATCTAAAGCCCCTGTTTGGCAGTGTCAGTGGGAGAGAGAGAGAGAGAGAGAGAGAGAGAAAGAGAAAGAGGAATAAGATGAAAGACAGGCATTTCCTCCCACATGAACAGCAGACGTGACAGTGTCAGCTCAGGTCTGTGTTGACACTGTGCCTCATTAGCTGAACACGTGCAATTTGCAAACTGCCCCGTCCTTTAAGAATACCGGGCCAGGTCAGAGCTAAACAGTTTCAGCCTGACCATGTGGGGGGGGTGGAAAGTGGGAGAAAGCTGCTCTGAGGCCACGGTGGTTGCTGAAAAACAATGCAGGGATTATCCGCCGGTTTAGCTGAAGCGCCTGGCCACTCGCCTGTGTTTCCTCCTTACTTCTCTCCGTGTGCGCAGCCACATGTTTTATTGAGACAGAGCAGCATCAGCGTCTCGGTCAAGGGTGTGATGTCAGCTGCCCTGCTGGGATTTCAGCTGCTAGCTGATTCATTATAAGTGCGACACCTTAACCTCTGTGCCCCCTGCAGGCAGGCGAATAGTGCGTGCATGGAGCTGGGGAACAGGAACGGATGTGCCATGACAGTGTGTCAGGACCATGGAGAACCTGTCAGATGAGAGGGTGGATCTGACGGGTTCGCTTGCTTTAGCTTTAATGAAGACAAAGTTTTGAAAAGGAGGCAACAGGGGTCCATTCGGAATGACTGAAGAAACCCGCATTTTTTCTCTTTTGCAGTGGCAAAGAGCATTTCGCTGATTAAAAATTGTAGATGTCCTTCAGCAAGGACAAATACGCATAAGACTGGTCTACAACCAGAATGCTTCCTAATCAAAGATAGACATACTTGGCTCATTTTGGGTCACTGAAAATGAAAATGATGCTTAAAATTGTCAGTTACCTCTGGTTTTCAAGATATGCTGCTGGGGCAATATTCATGAGCCTCAAAAGGGGAATGCCTGAAGTCAAGTGAATGCTCAAGTGAACTGGTTTTAAAATAATCTAGCTAGATGGTTGAAATGTTTTAAATTGAGTCATATAAAAATCTATACAAAATTTTGAAAATACTTGCTTTTTAGGCTAGGCAGTTTAAAGGCCTAAAATTAAAACCACAAATGTCTTGGAAACAGTAGCCAGTTAATAGTCTTAATTGTCATTTTGGAATTCAGCACATAAAAATAGTAACAATTGGCTTCTTTTTTCTCTGAAGCTAACAGCTTCTAAAAAATTGTTGTCTAGTGTAATTAAAAGATCTATAGAATATTGCCAAGCAGTGCAGCAGGTGCAACAGAGAAACACCAGAGACATTTCGATCCACATTGACCACCCTTATTTAATTTTTGCGCTTACATTCTGCACAGGAACCTTTTAGAAAAATCCTGTATGTCTTTCACAGTCTACTCTGCGTCTCAAACACACGCACTTAAATTAACATTAAAATTATGTTCTTGCTATCCTGTAGGTCTAGTTATGCAGGAGGAATGAACAGATCTATCAGCAGGCACCCTACTTGGATATTGAGTAAAATGTACGGAGGTATTTTAAAGTTGCTGTATTGGTAAAAGACAAACGACCAGAGGGAGATGTTGGTCAAACTCATGTGTGGTTTCAATTAAGAAAGCAGACCCGATTCTGAATAAACAGCTGTACTGCGTTCAAGCAGTACTGCATAAGCATGTATACACACACACACACACACACACACACACATTTACTCAGTGACTTCTCATTAGATTCTTTTCATTTCAAAGAATGCCTAATACAGTCTAGGTTTGTGGCAAGACACCACAAATAAATAGCAATTTTTTTCCTTTCCTAAATGCATTGCTTTTGTAAAATTCCGTCTTCTCTCGCAAAATTCAATTTCTCAAATTCTCAACACCAGACACAATCGCGTGCCAGATGCCTGAGAGACAACTTCCTGCGGCACATTCGCTGCCATGACGCCGTCTTGCTTTACACACTACAGAGCAGTCGGCACAGTGTGGCGAGTCGGTGCCAGCCGGAGTCTGGACAATGTAGCGCATGGATGAGGGGCCCTGGCAGCCAACCTCCCTGCGTCGGAACAGTGCCATTTCTGTGCCTGCTACCCAGACGTCATGCCATTCCTTTGTCTCCGTTTCGCGTTTGGGGTCCAAAAATATTTTTTGGATCGGCTATCAAGAAATAATCCTACTCTGCCTTCCAGCCTTTCTCGCTACAGCTCTCGTGTCGACTCGTTCCAAGACGCCGCCTTTCTTGCCACTGAAGAGAAGGCCCTCCGCTGCTGACCAGCAGTCTCTGTGGTACCGTGTCCCTTACCAACCCGTCTGTCTTGCTGTGAAATTTGCTGGGTGAGGGTTAATTATAACATTTCAGTAGCTGTGAACATTATTTCGACGTGATGGATTCTTCCTAACTGCAAAGTGTTGGTGAGAGTTGGGAAATGATTCCCCAAGTCACTATATTTGCGATTGAATTAGCCTTTACAAATCTGCGTGCAAACTGAAACGTGCTCTCGGGAAGTTGTTGTAATTTCACGTGAAAATGTAATTGTAAACAGTGTAAGTTTTAATTTTCTAGCAACCGTTTTACTGTGGAGCCCTGGCTTTGCTCTCAGAATACAGATGAATTAGGCCCGCGTGCACTCAGAAGTCGGATGAAGAGGAAGAGGGCTTCATCTCGAGGGAAAAGCATAAGGGGCTACATCTTGTGCTTCTGTGTTGTTTAGTGTGATTAAATACAGTAAAAGCCAGAAAGACACAGACTTCATTATGAACAAGCAAGTATAATCTACAAGGAAAAACAGACTAGTGGCTCTGGATAAGAAAATTACGTAAAACAAAAACGAATACAACTGAATAAGAACAATAAACAACAATGTAACTTTGAATAAAATGTATTTTTCAGCTGTATATTGTATATAAATCAACTTGAGAGAATCAGATTTCTTTATTTCTTTTTGGTCAGGGAAATGTATTTTTTTTTCCAGTGTCTTTTTGTTGTAAAGCGTTCCTTGGTTGTTGTAATGAGCTGCACACTAAACCGACATAATTTGGTCATTATATTAACTTTTGGCAACGACTGAAAGCACACAATGCATTCATTGCGATTTCTTTGAGTGTTTAATTATCTCTGTGGGTTTAAGTGATTGGACATCTGCAATTGTGGTCTGTAAAAAAAGTTACAGAATCTGTGGAGGAAGAGGAGCTGATTCCACATCAGAAGAGCAGCGGGGTCATGGTATTTGCTTTGTGTTTAGGGAGGAAACACTGGTGCGGTCATTGTAGACCCTTTGATTTATTCATTTGTTTGTTCAACTGACATCATACATGATGGTTGTATACAGAAGGATGTGTACAGCAGCTGTTTTTAGTTGTTTATGTGTGAGAAAGGTTGTTTCTAATTTTCTGTTGACATTGCATACCGTTCAGTCAGAAGTATAAACTAACCTCAGGGCCTGGAAGGCAGAAGAACTATGAAGAAAAACAGCAAAGGAATAAGATGTAAAGGGTTGATAATCAGAGGGTGTTTATATTCTTGTAAAAGAGATTACCTTGTTAAAGTCAGAGGTGGGTGAGATATAGGAGACAGGCAGCAAGAACAAGAGTCTGATTGAGAAGATGGAAGAGAAGACAGAGAACAGACTCATGGTCTGAACAGCGGTGCTGTGCAGCTCCTCATCTTCAGGGCACGGCTGGCCAGGCAGGACAGATTAGAGCCTTTGCACGTTGCAGCAGAGGCTTTGGGGCAGCTCCAGCTTTGCTGACTGACTGCCTGGCTGGAGCTGGAGAAGAAGAAAAGGCTCCATGCTTTTGGCTTGTCCTCCTTTTCTCGCCAGCTCATTATGTGGTCTCTGTGTTCCCACCAATGTCCCATATGATCGCACGTTCCATCGGGATGATGAAAATGTCTCCTCATGTACACCAGCCCTTCCCCCATGTGGGCCCTCTCTTACTTCATCAAGTTCTTCCCAAAAATCAGCCCCCCCTCACCACCCTAGCCTACCCTGCCCCGTAAGTCACATTATTTTTTGGTTTTTATTATGGTGGCGTGGTGGTTAGCACTGTCGCCTTGCACCTCCAGGCCTGGGGTTCAATTCCCGCCTTGGGTCTGTGTGTGTGGAGTTTGCATGTTCTCCCTGTGCTTGGTGGGTTTTCTCCAGGTTCTCCGGTTTCCTCCCACAGTCCAAAGACATGCGGGTTAGGTTGATTGGTGTCTCCAAATTGCCCGTAGTGCATGCGCCCCGCCCTGGGTGTCCCCTGCTCTGTGCCCTATGTTTCCTGAGATGGGCTCCAGGCTTCCCACGACCTTAACAGGATGAAGGTGATAGACTGACTATTGTTGCAATGGCAGTTTTAGGTAACAGACCAAGCCACAGTTCAAGCAAGAAACTGCACGAACTGCATGCTGCATAAACAGTGGTGTGTGAAAATAGGGACATGCTTAAGGACCATCAAACATCCTGCAACACAAGCATACAGACACACACCTATGCCACTCTTTGTAATTCCCATTACATGTGTACTCACTGGGCCAATCTCAAGCTAAATAGCTCCCAAAGAAACCTAACAAGCGCATATTAAAGGAAGCTACTATAGTGCTTGTGTGCTAGGGAATTGTTCTGATGGAGATTTCATTCATAATTAATCGGCGCAGATTGGGGGACTGGTGCTTAATAGGGAAACTAAAATTAAATATTAACTGCCTTGACACACATAGAATTCTTAGATTTTGATCTGCATTAAGTTATAGTACTTGGTGGTAGTAAAACAGCAATCAACCACATTGATTAATAAAAGACAAGTATCTGCAGAACTTAATTTTGTTATTATTGACAAATTAATGGTTTGATATCCTCAGAAACTGGAGCAGGAAAGAGTTTACATAACACCACTGGGCAATTAACAATGTTTGGTTTATTAAATGAGTTGGTATGTTAATATTTTCAAGTTGTAACTGTGAAGATGGCAAGAATGTGTGTCAGGTAAGGAGAGAGAGTGAGAGAAAGGAAGAGTATGGTGAAGACAGATGGAGCGAACAGATCACACAACCCCCCCCCCTCAATTGTCGCTCAAATCTCTGAAATATTTCCCTGGGTTTCACATCAATCCTGGGAGCTGCAAAGAGTAGTACCAGACATGATTACCCCCCCCAACACTCCCAGTACACACCCCTCCCCCTGACCCCCCAAAGTACCTTCACCACCACAGGCTGCTTCTCTCAAACTCTCCTCTTACGCCATCTCCCAAACTGTTACCCCCAGAGGCTCCCTCCCTGTAGAGAGGGTAAATGGCTGCACATCAACAATGTTTATGTAGCGAACAGCCCCAGTCCCCCTGCCCCGCCCCCCCATCCTTACCGTTTTTCACCGTGGTTTTTTTTTTTCCTAGAAGCGGAGTCCCAGCTCGGCTCCTGTGACCAGCCCAGCTGCTGGGCAGATGTTGCTAGGCAGTGCATGGGTAGATGAAGTACACCTTTTACTGTATACATGGCCATTTTACTTGTCTGCAGATCTTTCCTGCAGAGGAAGGCTTGGAGCTGAAGGAGCACTGCTCAGTCTGACAGGACCGGGCTCCGCAGCCCCTACCCACCAGTGACGTGGCCCCGGCGGAACGACTTTGGTGCCGATGGCTGGCAGAATGAGGCAAAATATTTCCTTTACCAGCCTTAATTTGAGCGAACATGCTAACAATTTAGCAGAGGTCCACATTAATTCCCTCTGAGTGCAGAGCAGTGACAGCAACAGCAGACAAAAAAAACATCTTGTATTATTTAGTGCTACTATAACTTATTTATTTGTCAAACACTCTCGACCAGAGGGGCTTACAGGCATTGTGAAACATACAGTGCTTTCGTTTGGAAAATTACAGTAGTTACGGAGCTCTGGTTGCTGTGTCAGACTCACACTCACACTGGAGGCTAGAACCATCGTGAGCCACTCCCCAGGCGCGGTATTTTTTTTTAGTTCAGTCGACTCCAGAAAGGAGAATCACTGTATTATTTCAAGTTTATACATTGCAGAGAACACGCTGAAACATTTAAGTACATGTTTACATGGATACAATAGTTTGGACAAGGATTATGAGAAGTTAAGCTGCTGGCCCCATGTAAAAAGAGCTTTTGTTTAGTGTGCCTGCATGCGTGTGTGTGTGTGGTGTGTTAATTTTTTTTTTTTTTCAAGTGCATTACGGAACTCACAAGTTGCTTTGAGCCTTACCTTGACCCAGCATGTTGACTGTGTTCCCTCACCAAACAGGGCATGCTTACACCACAGCCAAAACCTTGTTTTACCACACCCTTTATGAGCATGTTCAGTACATTTGCTGAACCCCAGCCTGTCTGAGCATGCTCAGTGCCTGCAGTCATGCTTGCCTGGAGGGGCGAGGTGCAGCGCCTTCGTTATTCGTGCTGTGACTGAGTACTCTTGACCTGATGGAGCTCTGTCAGGGTCTTGTTTCTGCTCTGGCTCAGCATGCTGGCTGTATTCACCACTTTCCCATCCCACTGAGACCTGGTTTCATCACTAAATCTTTGAATTCTTGCTAGAACCTCACTCGTACAACAGTCATCATGTCTCATGTATGTACGTCTGTCTTTTCCACCGATATACTGCTACAGTGCAATTTATAACAGTGTCATTTTGGATAAGAACTTTATAGGCATCATGATTCTAATCACTTGGTTCTTATAACATCCCTCTTCTGTAGTCAAACTAATGCTGATTTCCCCAAATTCCTGGCACTCAAAACCCCAAAGTCAGTCACAGTGGTCACTTCACTTGGATTTCTGGCCCATGTCACTGTGAGGTTCTGGGGTCCTGTCACCTCCAGTGTTGGTGCAGTGGGAGACGGGCTTGGCTGGCCTTCAGCATCTCTACCTGCTCTCTTTATGATTACATGCAGCTGCGCATGTGCTTTTAGCCAAGTGTGGCATCACCAGAGATAAGAACTACCAGGAAAGGAGATTTTGCCCTTATTTTCCAGCACTTATGTTGTAATGAAATTTACCGTGTTTGTCTGAAGCTGCAGGCAGCGCTTATCTTAGCCACGATAAGATTTCAAATCTTATGTTTTCTGGAAACCAGAATACATTTTTTAAAACATGATTTAATTCCATTTAGTTCGATTCAAATGAGTGAAATAGTCAATTGCCTCATTTTATTTTAGTGGCATTTGACAGTTTAATATTTTATGTA
>JABJVR010008051.1:0-10961 GCA_025773905.1 Chitala chitala | reverse complement strand
TCGTCGTGTCTCACTTCTCGGCTCTTTTCCCTACAACTGTGCTCACTGAGTGGGGGGGTGTGTGTGTGTGTGTGTGTGTGTGTGTGTGTGTGTGTGTGTGTGTGTGTGTGTGTGTGTGCAACATGCATAAGTTAATAGCCCCATTCTCATTTCAGCAGCAATAGCAAATCCTGCTGTGTTTCATCAAGGCTCTTGCCACTTCCCTATTAACCACACAGCCCTGATAAGCTAATCATTTTCACTAAATCAAAATGTCAAAAATAAAGGCTTCCAGCTGACACCCTTGTCAAAAGCAATGTTTTTTAAAAGTGCAATTTTCACACACACCTTATTTAACTGCGTTTAAAAAATTAATTTTAAAAATTAATGGTTGCTGGCAGAACACAACTGCACTTCTGACAGTCAGGGACAATAGGCTTGTGTATGGGAGGACTTCCATATAAATATCACCCCCATCGGTTCTCACCCTCCAGAATCACTTATTCCATTAATTAATTTTACTATTTTACTTATTTACAAAGCAGCTTACAGCCCTTTAGCTGTTAATGTAGTTCACATTTTTAAAGAAGAAAGTCTAACTTACTTACTACCTTGTTTATTGTGTTGCCCAAAACACTGAACTGTCCCAAGAAATACTATATTTTAGTTGGTTGAATGGTTGGCAAAGTGGCCTATAGGTGTGTGTCTGATCCTCACCATTTTATTTGTGTGTGTGTGTGTGTGTGTGTGTGTGTGTCTGTGTGTGTACATGTACTGTATGTGTGTGTGTGTGTACATGTACTGTATGTGTGTGTGTGTGTGTGTATACATGTACTGTATGTGTGTGTGTGTGTGTGTGTGTGTGTGTATCACCATGTCGTATATGAACATGTCCAGTTGACAGCCCATCATCCAGGCAGGTGCTCGGTTTAAACTCCAGACCACCTGTGGGCCTACACTGAATAATCATTTTGTGAAAATGAGCGACAGAATGTTTACACAATACTCAGAGGCTGTATTTATGATAAATGCTTTTTGAAATGTGTTTTTCTGGTTAAATTGCTGCTCAGAAATGTGTTTTCTGGACTGCTACTAAGGCATGGGAAGGAAAGCAAACAAAAAACACATAACGCAAAAATATGCTGTTAGTACTTCCATGAGGGAAGGAGGTTGAAACAGTGACGCGAGATTTATAATTGTGTTATGCTGCACTAACCTATCTACGTACCTTGGCTTAGTAATATTCTGTCACCTATTGCTATGGTGTACGACTTTGTGGCTTCAGAGATAATTCATCAGACATACACCTAAATTGTCTTCTTTCTGTGTGAAGCATCGGTTTATTATTTCCTCTATGTTCTTTAAAGATGTTCTGAAATGTCTCATATAAGATGGAAGAGGTGATTTTTGGATGTCCTTATCACTGGCTGACATTGATATATTGCCTTTAACAGGTGTAAGACTGCCTGAGTGATTTTATGATGAAGAGAGCACATGCATGGTAATACCCATACAGACACATCAACATTTAGTGGCCTTCTGGCTCAATGGGTAGACCATCAGGCTGGGATGTTGAAGTCTCACCCCAGCTGTGTCCCTGAGCAAAACACTCAAATGCTAGCTCCCTGGGCATTGCATGTGGCTGCCTGCTGCTCCCCCCAGAGGGATGGGTTAAATGCAGAGAAGATATTTTTCCTGTGGGATTAATAAAATGCTACAAAAATTTTAAAAATTCCCTTCAGACTCAATGAAGGTGTCTTTCCTTATATAAAGGAAATAAATACCTGAACAGTTGGGTAGTTACAGCCTTCTGCTTTACATAGTAAAAGGGCTGAACATGTGTGAGTTACAACCAACCCTTAAAAAAAGTCTCCAAAAACAAATTTGCATTTGAGACATTTGCTACATCCTTCAGTGTGTTTCCCTACAAATCACCGCTCTCAGTGTCAACATTCGGAGTCCTGCTGCTGATCAATTCGTTTTCTCTGGCAGAAAGGATGAAAGAAGCGCAGTGTGGAATATCAGCAGGAGGTCACCCAAGTCAAAATTGGAAAGGGGTCTCTGACGCTGAGAATCGATGGCTTGCAAAAAGCCGATTAACTAAACCCCACCCTCTTACAAAGTCAGTAGGTGTTCTCCTCTAAAGTGAGATGAGGAAATACTTTCGCAACATGGCTTTTGACAGACGCTGAATCTATTTTTCAACCGACTGCTTTAAGTATTGATTTTTAAAATGTATTTCATCCATGTATTATCATTTCAGCTTCATTTGATTGCGATTTTCAAACAGAAACACAGTGGAACATAACTGATTGAGTGACTGAAAAAATGAGAACATCGAACCTGCTCTAACCTGCAGGGAACCTGTAGAACACGTGGACAGGGAGGGTGGGGGGGTGACTGTAAAGATAGGCACTCAGATAACACTGTCTGTGATGTGTGACAAGAACCACAAATAGAGACTGATGTCCCTGCTAAGTGTTGCTTTAGGGTCTGGAAAACTTGTAAACTCCTTCTTCATGGTAGAAGTGAGGAGGACTGGAGGTGCGGTGGGGGGGGGCTGCCATCGAGACAACCTCACAGTGGAAGCTAAAGTTAGAAACTGCTATTTAGCCATCAGCCGCTGGGCCGAGATGTAACAGCTGCTCTCGTAAGGCACCTTCCCTTCGTAAACGGCCCTTTTAGTGTGTTATTCTTGGACTCGCTTGCCCCCCCCCCCACTACCCGCCCCTCAGGGTGGACAGGGGGGTGTTACAAACCCCAATCAAAGAGCAGCAGCACTCTTGACAGCACAAAATGATTAGTGACTGAGACTGTAACACCAACTTCTGAAGTTTTGGTTCTGTCACTCTAGACATTTTGCCTCTTCTGGATGTGCTGTAAACTGGAGTCGATTAGCAGTCACTTACGCATCGATCATACCCAAGGAGAGCATTCACACCAACACAGACTGCTGTTACTGTTAACATGTTAATTTTAATTAACAATAAATCTTTGAAACCAAAACAAAATGTACCCAAATAAAGCTTAAAAACAATAAGCAAAAAAAATTTTGGATAGTGGCCACTTCTGAGCTGACCACAACCTAATCACATCCTGGAGCTAGAACACAGGACATTTTCTACACACACACACACACACACACACACACACACACACACACACACACACACACACACACAGTCTAATGCAACCCTGCAACTGGACCATGCCGCACTCAGACCTGCTTCTCCTGCATCTGTCAGCACACATTAGCAGAATGGATCATGTTCCAGCATGTTGTCTGGTTCAGGGGAGCGATGTGATGTGTCACTCTCATCTGCTCTGAGATGGGTGCAGGAGGGAGGGGAACACAGATAGAACACCAAGCCCCCAGGCTGTGTCCCCTCTCTATATTGGCCTCTGTACTTGCTGTAACTGTCATAGAAACACGTGCACAACAGCATCGGCCATGTCCACAGCACTCAGGCAACTGGTGCTGAACAAGACTTGTAACCAAGATGAGAAAGGGTCATATCCCATGAAAGAACCTACAGCAACACCATGATAAAAGACACACCAATAAACCTGCATCTGTTTGTACAACAGACAGCCATGTAAACAGGTTAAACAATTGTAAGGATTTCAGAAAATAACAGCTGTAATGCAAATCTGAAGTAATCGCATGTGCTCCACAGTGTAAGTGTAATACACAGCTAATTTAAAAAGCAGGAATGGGGGAATTTTGAACCAAACACCCCAGTATGATTAAGACTAGTCTAAATATATCTGCACTTAAACCAGGCATTTTAGCAGTCTGAGGTTATGGGTCACTACTCAGAGTGCAGCATAAACACACACAGTGTAAACAGTCTAAAGGAGGGGTTATGCAGTACTGCAGTTTTCTGAGTTCTGGTGGCATCTGACCTTCTCCCATTACAGCCCCAGCAACTTGCCAGTTTCACACTGATTTGTCATGTCTCTATCCAAAGCTATAAATGTAGACTAGAAGCTTGTGTCACGCCAGCACCTTGCACCTACCTGTTCTCTCCCTGTTTTAACCATTACCTCTTATCTGTGCAGTGAGAGAGAACCCTGGAGACAGGGATTAAATCTCCAGTTACAGGTTCAACCCAGGCAGCCAATAGAGAGTGCAGGCCATAAATGGGAGCAAATGAAATATTTGGGCCATGTCCATGCATGTGCACAGGGGTCCATAGTCAGCCAGACATCCAAACATAATGATTGTTGGAGAGTCAATACTATCTGTAGAAAATGCCTCAGCAAAAGTAAAATGTTACCGAGCTGGCCCAAGGCAGCAAATAAACAGTTTTCCGGCAAGGTCACAAGCACAGCTGCAGGAGGTATACAAGTACGTAAACATCTTGCAGTTAACGGAATTGGGTGCTGTGTGGTCTCAACCTGGTGAGTTGTAATGCAGAGTGAGGACCAGGGTGGTCAAAGGTGGCACTGAAAGGGTGGCAACCAGCAGGTGGCGCTAAAATTGAGGAACTGTAAACTATAATGACAGATATGCTATAAACCTATTTTCCTGGTCTTTAAAAATGTTTTTTCTTTGAAAACAGACTAGGAAGCTATACTGTTTATAACCCATGTGTGATAACACCATTTATGATACTGGATATTTTATTTGGTATTGTGTTATTGGTAGTTGCATATATAAGCTGTAACACTGTAAAAAATGTTGTGTTAATATTTATGACCTTGTTATTTTCACTTTTTATTTGATGTTTTTTAATGTTTCGCAAGGTGCTTTGGATAACAGCATTTGCTTCTCATATGAAAATAAATATAAATGTAGATCAACTAAATGATGGTGTGTAAGCAGTGGCGAGAGAGCCGTACCTCTCATAGTCACCGTTGCACAGAGCGCGGACAGGTATGGAGAACGGCTGCCACACAGGGTTTAGCGTGTTCTTCACCACCTCCGTCTTGTGGCAGATGGTGAACCTGTACGGTGGACACAGGATGCCACGGTCACTGGAACACATCACAAGTGAAGAGCACACGTACGGTTAACTTGAATGGACCGAAAGCATAGTCACGGTCATGACAGCGTTTGCAGTATTTCGCAATTATCATGGTCTATCACTTCTATCACTGTGGTTGGGTACGGTCATGGCGAGGTATAGCCTGCATTGTCGTGTAGCGTGACCTCTCTGCTGAGGACACTGGGAGATCAGGAAGTGAATTCAAGTCAAGTCCAAGACCTGATATGACAGAGTACGGTCACAAGTGCGAATACAAAAGAGCATTTATGAAAAACCTGCAATGTCATTGAAAATGAGTGTGGTTGCAGCTGGGGAATATGACCAGGTATCACACTCAAGGCCAGAGGCCGATTAACATGTGTCAATGACAAGGTCATGGTCATGAAGGAAAGTCAAGGTCATACTGAACACAATACCAACCTCTGTGCTTATTGACAGGGCCAAACACATTTCCCCACCAATGAGGCACCAGTGAATCTTCCTCTCTGTGTTTCTATTTCACCTGGGTCAGCACTGAGCAATGCCCAGACACCTAGCAGGTGTAACGCAGCTCCCGGGAAATGCGGGCGCGTGCAGAGCAGTGAGCTGGCATCTACAAGCTACACACAATTACGGTTCACAACGGGGGCATCGGCAGGAGACAGAACACCTGTGCCCATGATCACGGTGAGGAGGTGAACTTGGGCAGCCGTGCATGGTGCAGGTTCCCGTCGCCGACCGAGAGGCGGACAAAACAACGCTGACATGAACCGTGCCGTGGGCGGACGCCAAAGTGGCACTCTGTCAACTCAAAGTGAACAGCAGGCGCTTGGCTTAGCTGTGGGAATGGGTGAGACCGTGAATCCCTCTTCAGAAGACACACATGCACAGTATTACCACACACTGGCTAACAGCACCAAAATACACAGATGGTGGTCTCACTTTGATATGGTGCAGAGCTTGTCACATCACTTTGATATGGACAAGGGCTTATAACATTAAAGTATGGAGATTTTGCATTCCTTTAGAACAGCATGAGGAAGTATTGAGTACAAATATCAAATGGTGTAAGTGTTGCAGATTCATAATACACAGCAATTGCAAACTGTCTGCATCAGACAAAGACATCTGAACATCAGCAAGGTCTGGACCTGCAGCCTGGGGTCAGGAGTGTTAGCAGCCCTCAGGGAACCAGGATAAAACGGGTGTCTATCGACTTAGAAGCTTTCTGTTAAGCTCTCGCAGAGCACATTCCCACACTCCAGGCTCCCTGATTGGGCTGATCTCACGCACACAGCGTATGCTGGAGGCAATAGGCTGTGCACTCAGGTACCCCAAGCTGTGCGCGTGCAATTTCACCTTGTGTACTCAGGTGAGGTAGAGGATGAGGGGGGACTATGATGAAGCTTGGGGACCATGCAGCAGGCCATTAACTCGTGGCTCTCAGAGAAGAGTCACAATTAAGGCCACAGACGGCCATGGCTGACAGACAAAGCACGCACTGACATCAAAAAGAAACTCAGAAAATTAGACGGGACAAAGTTCTATCAGACTGGAATTGTGGGTGGATGGAATTGTGGGTAATTCCCTGTCCCCCTGTCTGATCTCTGTGCTATTATAACAGGAAGGTTTGCTGAATGCTGAGGGTTTTTCTTTTAACCAAAGTACCATACAAAAATACCATGTGTATGAAGAAAGTATTCTAGCAGTAGTTAGCATGTACTGTAACCACTTGAGAAAGTCATTAAATTTAAGCTAGTGCTTTAGAAATCAGTACAAATGCATGCACGTCCCACATGTGCTGTTTCAGGCACGTTACACTATGTCCCTCGTGTTCTCATTCTGTGCACGGTACCGCCACCAAACAGACTAACTCACGTTCCGTCCTCATTGCTTCTGTAGAACACCATGAAGGGGTCTGACTTGCCAAAGAAGTCCTTCTTGTCCAGTTTGTTGGCGCAGAACTGCATGGTGGCACAGTCCTGTGCAGGGAGAAGGCACAGAGGCCAAGGTCATAGATCTGCAGGTTTAACACTGCAGTGCTTCGACGTGAAAACAAACAAACGCCAAGAGAAGGGAGAACATGGACACGCAAACCAAAAATAAAAAGAGAGAGTAAAAAGACCACAAAGTGCCTGTGGCAGGTATATACTGTATTTGTGGTTCACATACCCAAATTCAAGCAATGAAATCTATACTTTCCTTTGTTTCTCCATTGCAATAACGAGTTCAGAAAGACTACTGCAACTTCAGAGACAGTTAACCCTGTCTGTCAGATGAAGGTGAGTCCATTGATATCGCAGTCAGTATCTGTTTACCTGTCCAGAACTTCAGACAAGCCAGCGCTCAATGTATCATCACTTTCATCACACTAATTAACTTGTGCAGTATAACGAGAATGCTGTCACTGTTTTTTTTTTGCTGGTGGGTCTTCTGCCATGCCCCACGTGTTGCATTATGCTATGCTTACCACGTACAGCTGCCCCAGGTACAGTCCAAGTAAAATTGAATTACAAGCTCATTTTGAGGACAATGTCTGGGATGAATGTGGCTTGCTAGGGGAAGCGACGGTTTATCTGTCCCCTACGAAAGTCAGGACAAAAGAAAGGACATTTGATGACAGGCTGAGACTACTCAAAACAGTTGCAAATCTCAGTGTACAGTAGGAGACAAGGGCTTGTTGTTAGCAAAGGCAGTTATGCAAAGAAGAGTTGTCTCTGTTCATACTCCCTAAACAGCCAAAGTGTGAATGAGAACAGAAAACCCTGGGGTTCAAAAGCAGGCAGCCGCCCTACCCAAGGAAGACTTAGCATGTGTTATATTTTTCAATGCTCAGGGCCTTGGCATTATGACTGTGGGTTTGCAGGTGGAAACCAGAGGGGTGTCCTTGAAAAAGGAACAGGACTAGACTTAATCAACAGGATGTCATACATTTGAACCCCCAAGCAGCATTTAAAAGTGTGGATAAAAGTAACAGCTAAGCAAATTAAAGGCGCATACTCACAGCAACTTTGAAGCTAATTCAAAGCTTCAGGAATCAGTGTAGCATAAAAGTGCTCCACGCAGGAATGTGAGCTTAAACCTTATCCAAAATGGACTTTCTCAGTATTAGAGATAGTCTTATATTTTCACTGGTTAAAAGAGTTTGCAGTTTTTGTGAGACTTCAAGTAGTGCACCTTAACAGCATTCTCTAAATTGGTATCATATCACAGTTGGATCATTTCTAAAGCTTAGCTGGAAGATACAGGAAACTAGCACTCACACGGGGTTTCCAGGAACAGGGCTGAGACGAAAAGGCTTCGGAGTCATGACTGGACTCTGGGGTCTAAAATACTTAGTTTAATCTGTTAAATCATGAACAGTAGTGACAGATGTGTAATTGGGGCAGCCTATTCCAATGGACAGTCATCAGATTCGTCCAACCTATAACTAAAACGACCATGGGAAAATGTCTCATTTTTAACTAAAATCATACATCTGGGTTTCACACACACACACACACACACACACACACACACACACACACACACACACACGCACATTATACAGTATTTAGTGCTGACTAGGAAAAGCACAAAGAGAAATTAAACATCATAATTGCACCTGCAGAACTTCAGTATTTACAGTAACTGTCTTAACTACATTTTACATCTGAGCAGTGCAGAACCAGACTGAGGTATTAAATGACGCTTATTTAGAAAGAGTAATAGTTGGATTTATCAGAGTACTGTTGACCACTTTCAGTTGAAACAAGCCTTTTTTAAAAATGTCCTTATGCTAACTGCCAGCAATAAAGAGAAAAAACATGGTGCTTTCTGTACTTGTATACAGTTACATACAGTGCATGTGTGGTATACGTGTGCCATATAATGAAAGAAAATACAGCACATAATAGAACTTATACATAAATCATAAAAACTGTGGTGCAAATCAGATATACTAAGACTTTTAAATGGTACAGTAAAAAGTACAATCTGTACATACACTATATTCCCAATAGTATTGGGACGCCTGCCTTTACACGCACATTTAATAGCATCCCAATCTTAGTCCGTAGGATTCAATATTGAGTTGGCCCACCCTATGCAGCTATAACAGCTTCAACTCTTCTGGGAAGGTTGTCCACAAGGCTTAGGAATGTATCTATGGGAATGTTTGACCATTCTTCCAGAGGCGCATTTGTGAGTCTCTGCTCTAATTCTTCCCAAAGGTGTTCTATTGGGTTGAGGTCAGAACTCTGTGCAGGCCAGTCAAGTTCCTCTACCCCAAACTCGCTCATCCATGTCTTTATGGACCTTGCTTTGTGCACTGGTGCGCAGTCATGTTGGAACAGGAAGGAGCTATCCCCAAACTGTTCCCACAAAGTTGGGAGCATGAAATTGTCCAAAACGTCTTGGTATGCTGACGAGTTCCCCTCACTGGTACTAATGGGCCAAGCCCAACCCCTGAAAAACAACCCCACACCATAATCACCCCTCCACCAAACTTTACACTTGGCACAATGCAGTCAGGCAAGTACCGTTGTCCTGGCAACCGCCAAACCCAGACACGTTCATTGGATTGCCAGACAGAGCAGCGTGATTCATCACTCCAGAGAACACGTCTCCACTGCTCTAGAGTCCAGTGGCAGCATGCTTTACACCACTGTATCTGATGCTTTGCATTGCTTTTGGTGATGTAAGGCTTGGATGCAGTTGCTAGGCCATGGAAACCCATTCCATGAAGCTCTCTATGCACTGTTGTTGTGCTAATCTGAAGGTCACACAAAATTTGGAGGTCTGTAGCTATTGACTCAGCAGACAGTTGGTGACTTCTGCATACTGTGCACTTCAGCATGCCATGTCATGTTACGTGGCCTACCACTTCATGGCTGAGTTGCTGTTGTTCCCAGTTGCTTCCATTTTGTTATAATACCACTTACAGCTGACCATGGAATATTTAGTAGAAAGGAAATTTCTTGGATGGACTTATTGCACAGGTGGCAACCTATCACAGTACCACACTTTAAATCACAGAATCTTTCACAAGTGTTTGTAGAAGCAGTCTGCTTGTCTAGGTACTTCATTTTATACACATGTGGCCATGGAGGCGATTGGAACACCTGAATCCAATGATTTGGAGGGGTGTCCCAATACTTTTGGCAATATAGTGTATATACTGCAGTAATTCTATATTACAGTGAACATTAAACACCAAACTTTAAATAATGAAAGGGTTGTACTTTTGTTAAAGCGGCAGTAAGGTTATTCCACAAGAAATCTTTTCTGAATGCTAGTCTCTGTTTCCCCAATAGGTTTCAGTACTTCGCAATTTGAGGATTAATATAAACAGTAAAGTAGCCATCGTGCCTGCCCTGATGTGCCCTCAAATCATTTCCCCTTCATGCATATTCACTCCCAGTTAAAGACTTTTTAGTACCAGGTCCTCACAGGGCAACACTTCAAACAGAGGAATTATTACTATGCCTCAAATGATATAGCAGCTGCGACGATTTCCTTTTCTTAATGACACATTTAAAACCCCTCCATGTTTGCTCTCTGCGGCTCCACAACACATTGTAGAAGTGTAACAGGGTGTAATAGCATGCACGCAAATTCCAATCATCTGCATCCATCCATACTCTATGACAGTGTTTGTAATATGCATCTCCAAATATGCCAGTTAAGCAGCACTAAAGCACACTTGATTTTAGTGGCTTTCCTCATCACTATTCGTGTCCAGGCACTGCTTCAGCTCTCACACTTGTGGTCAAGCTTTTTCACTGAGCTTCTTCATTACTTTCTAGTTGCTCTGTAAATACAGACAATGAGTGTAGCTACCAGTAACAGGCCATTACTGCTGATTTGCTGGTCAACACCAGCCTTTAATATAAAAGCTTTGCAGCAGTTGGAATGGAAAACAGGGCCATTAAACACCTTTTGATAATTACTGTGTATCATTGTTGTCATGCATGGCAAGGTGTTATATTTTTGGCAAGTTTCCATTTATATATATGGATAAAAAAATTATAT
>JABJVR010008050.1:765-10961 GCA_025773905.1 Chitala chitala | reverse complement strand
CTGTAGGTAAAATGAGGTGCTCTTTCGGTATCTGTCATTTGTATCTCTGGAGTGAGAAGATTTTCATCTATACAGCAGATCCATGGAAGCTGAAGAAACGGGCCAATAAAAAAAAAAATAGAAAAAGAAACCCCAGGCTCCCATTTATGGAGAAATATTTCCAGAGATAAAACAGATGATGGGAGAACAGTAGTGGGGCCTGGGGGGGTCAGGCCAGAGGAAGCCCATTAGTGGGTGTTCATGTCAAAAGAAACTGCTCTGAGATGGTATCAGAGCCCGAGGCTGAAGAATGGGCTGGACTGGAGTGCATTAGGTGGTCAGTCTCTAAGATGGCCATCAGCTAGTGTGGGGAGGGGTACAGACAGCCATGCATGCTATATCATCAGTCCCACTCGCACAATTATAAAAAGTGAGCCACGGGGACTGTTCCTCTCAAAATAACACTTCACCAGCAACAGCCCAAATACTGCTGATCCTTATAGAGAACCCAGCAGTGTTCCTACTGCCTCACTGGACTGGCGTACAGCAGCGCAGACGGTGAAATGGAACGTGCTGCAGCGGAGACGGCGGTCCTAGGCGCCGACAACAGCGGTAACAGCGTAGCTGCCATGGCGCAGCGGTACCAGCGCTTCGAGCCTGCAGCATACCTGCAGTACAACTACACTCCGCCTCGAGCTGACTTTAGCCGCGCTGACAGCATCGTGCCGTGGAAGCTGCGCTGCTTGCATGAAGCCTTCACTGAAGGTGTGTACTCCTTCACGCTCGCCACTGTCTACTCCCACTCTCTCCTTCAGGGGTCTGCCCCCCCTCCTTTGGTGTCTCGTATGTCTTCAGCCTCCTGTTTCTCCTGGCTGTTTGTATACACCTTGGTTCTCGTATTAACAACTTTTTATGGTCTTGCTCCTCTTGTTTCTCCCTCTGCTCCCCTTCCTCCCACCCTAAGGTGATGTGAAAGGAGACGTTCTGGTGGATATCGGGTCAGGCCCCACACTGTACCAGTTGCTCAGTGGCTGTGAGGTGTTCAGCCGGGTGGTACTAACAGACTTCCTGGAGGTGAACCGGCAGGAGCTGCAGCGCTGGCTTGCAGGAGACGAGGGCTGCTTTGACTGGACGCCATACCTGGAGCATGTCTGCCAGCTGGAGGGGCGGAGGTAAGGCCACTTGTCTACACTGTACACATACAACATGCGTGTCTCACCCAAAGCTGGGTCATAACACTTTGCTCTTCTCAGCAGACAGTCTGCGACAGCAGAAACTTCTCAGCTGAATGCAAGCTCTTGTTAGTTTCACCTTCCTAGTGTAACCTAACCATGCACTGTGTTCTGTACACTGACGAATTTAAAACCCATTAACGCCCTTAACAAATCCACCCTTCCATTTTTAGCAGCATTTTGTATTATGTGCAGAGTTAACTTTTCAGTTAGTTTGAGATAGGAGTTCTTTTGAAGATGAGATGCCTTCTCTCAGGTGAAGGCAGTAAAGCACTTTTGTAGGAGCTTCTAGCATAATAAAACATTCATAAAGTTCTGCTCATGCTCAGCTCTTCAGCCTGGCCTGAGAAAGCAGCACGCCTGCGCTCGGTTGTGAAGGAGGTCCTGCCCATTGACGTGCACCAGCCCTCTCCGATGGCTCCTGGCTCCCTGCCCCCATCGGGAGCTGACTGCCTGGTGTCTGCTTTCTGCCTGGAGAGCGTGAGCCCAAACCTGGATGCTTTCACCAAGGCTCTGGGCCACATCTCCTCCCTCCTGCGGCCAGGGGGCCACCTCCTACTCATTGGGGCTCTGCAGGAGAGCTACTACATGGGGGGGCCTGACGTGCGCATCCCTGCCGTTCCCCTGGATGAGGCGCAGGTGTGCACCAGCCTGAGAGCCACTGGCTACACCATCATCCGCCTCTGTGTCTACACTCTGCCTCCAGATATGAGGGTGGGTGTGGATGATGTTGCAGGCATCTTTTTTGTGAAGGCCAAGAAGTCATAAAATAAAGTGAGCATGTACAAAGTTGAAATGTGGACGGGGGATTTTTGTAATCTAATGCTGCTCATTGGCATGTTCTCAGGGCTCTAACACTTGTATGATCTTTCTGTTTGCATGTCTACTGCTGCCACCTTATGGTGAGTTATTCATATCCATATGAAATTGATTTTCATGAGATGCTTTAAATGAAAATGATCATGGAGCTGCCTAATCTGCCTCCGAGTAGCAAGACTCCATCATCACACTGGGTACATGTTTGGGGAGGACTCCTGTGCGTTCTCCTCATAACACTTTTTTAAATCCACTTTTGCAGTAGGAGACATTAAAGTGCAGCTGAGTATTGAGCATCTGGGTCATGTGTGCTTCACAAATACCCCAAGATCAACTTTAGAAATCAGCTTTAAAGGTGCTGCAATGCTGCATTCCTATCTAGGCCAGAAGACTACAGTCTTTAAAAGTAAAAACGCAGCGTTCAACAGCATTCTGTGCCTCAATGGACTAACCATATAAGCCTTGTCCTTGGGGATGGGAGGTACTTGATTCTGTGTAGTAAACAGATCTAGTGTATATACCATCAGTCTAAGCGCTCTCTTAAATTCATGGTTTAGTGTTTTGGACATATAACCTGCTTAATATCATAGCAATGTACCTGCTGCCCCACCTTTTGTGAAGTTTGGGGGTGTACTACAAAGCAAGTTTACTCAATTTGTAAGGTAAATTGAGTATATTACCGTGGTAATCTATGCTGACCTGTTTTTAGCAATGTACAGCGCATTTAAATGTGAGCAACCATTTGTAGTACTGAACTTGTAACAGCCAAGAAATCGCAAGCCAGTAACAAGTAGCAGTACACCCCATTTACCTGGACTCTTATGCAAACATCTGATAGTACTATTATAAACTGAATTATACCTCTGTATTCGCTAACCATAATAGTATGCGCTGCAGTAACTAATAAAACTTGGATGCATTGGTCGAGAGCTGTAAAGATGAATAGGGAAGAAACAGAACAATCATTCGTTACCATGTGTGCCCACAATGTCCACTGTAATAGTGTCACGTGATGGCTGACTAATGAACATCTTCAGGCAATGATGGGATTTCGTTCCTCCAAACTCTAAATGAGTTAGGCTAAATGAGTCAGCAAGACCCTGGAATGTCTGGTCTGAGAAAGAATTACTGGTTCAAACAGGAAGAAAAGGCTGTCCTGTTCCAACTTTAGAATGACGTTAATTACTAAAGAGGGATATATAACAAGATTTAAAGTGAAAAGGATATCTCTTGGGCTAATCTGGTAACATCACGCTATTAAACGTATACGGACATATTAACATTTCATCACGGTTCAAAGAGTTTTGTTCTTGACATATCATGCTGTTATAATAAACATTTTGACTAAATGACAGTTTTCTCAATTGCAAACTATATGCAGCATTTCCAAACTTTTGGCATTTTTAAACAAAAAATTACCAGAAGGTAAAAACATGGCTACCCCTAATGTCGAGTGTGTATTTAATAGAGCAAGTAATGTTGTAACCAATTTAACAATAAATTGTGAGTCAAAAATCCAACATGTAATGTTACGCAACTTATGTGCAAACTGAGCGCTTCAAATTCTAAGCAACAACATGGCAACAGACCTCGACTGAATCCAATGACTTCACCCTGGCTAGCTGTATAAAATGATTAAAGTCTCTGCCTTTGTGCCATCGGTGTTCGTTACTGTGGATTCGTTAATTAGTGGTAGGTCATGCAGCTAAGAGTGATCCACAAAAGAAACGTCCAGCTGCTGTTGTTTGAAGTAGATGCAGCTGTGTGCAACTGGCATTTCCAAAACTGACGTGTGAAGAATCTCAGGGTGAGATTGTGGTATACAGCCTGCCAGAGCCACCCATTAGTAATTTCATTCAAGTCACTCTGAGGCCGTTTGTTAATGTGGTTGTCAGAAATGTTAGAAATGCCTTTTAAGGTGCATTAAGATGTTTACATTGGACCTCTTCTTTTTATGTGTTACATACTGATGGTTTTTAAAAGCTTTGCAGAGTCAGGAAGGAAGATTTTTGTATGTTGCATAATGTGTTCTGTACATGTTGTTTTACATGGCATCGTTTATATTATGCAAAACAATGTCCTGAATCATTTTGAGTCTTGCATGTAACCCAGGTGAGTTAATCAGAATTAGTGGTCAGTCACTAACAGGAGTGACATTGGCCTGCTTTTTCACAAACCTGTACACTAAAATTAGTTTTTATTTTTCTTTCTTCTTTTAGCCATCATAACGTGCGCGGATCTCACCGAGAAGCCCTGCAGTGAGAAAACCAAAGTCGCTGACTCACAGGAATCAATACCCACCCTGTTAACTTGGTACATTCTCCCTCCCCTTCTCTCGCCCCTCCCCTTCCACTTGTGTACAGCCTGCCCATAAGGCAATGGGACACATATTTGGATGAACTTTCCTCCTGTGGAGTTGCCAATGCCTGATTGGAGCACGTCTAACACCAATATATCATGTCTGATGTGGTGAAAATGGAGCTCTTACATCCAGCACAGGGTGATGTTCGACGTCTCTAAAGGATGTTGGAGCTCCTGACCTACCCCCCCTCCTCCCTCCAGCTAGTCAGGAGGTCATTGACCTGCACTACAAGCAAGGAGACACCAGTACTTGTACACTTACTGTAGATATATTGCATGTTGGCATCTGTTATTACCCATCCTATTAATAATAATAAAAACTTCAGTCTTGGGGAGAATGTTTGTTCTTTAGTCACTCGAGTCACAGTTAGATGGGAAAGAGGAACACTATTAATTCCAAAGAAAACTGCAAACATTAGTGCAGCAGACAAAAACACAGTGTTCATTAATAAACACAGGGCTTATAAAACACTCAAGCCACCATACGAGGTAAATATACTGTACAAAATGTGCAGTTATAGACAGATATACATGCAAACTCTAGCAAGGAACAAAGGGGATATGGAGGTCTTGGCTGTAGACAGATTGCAAGCCATTACAGAGCCTGTGTGTAGAAATGATCCCTACTAACATTGCTTGGAGCATCATGGCTTAGAACGTTTATTGCTGAAGGTGGATCTCTATTTAACCATAGTACTATGGGGAGGGGGTAGAGGAGCGATTATTACTTGAATTAATTTCATGACAAGTACAGTATCATTTTTTTAAATTAACAAATGTACTTTTCGTCTTCACTTTTTTCGCTATAATAATAAGTACCTTAGCTGTGCCCATCATGTGATTTGAAAGCAGTTTTAGACGGCGTTCATCTCCTACCCATCAGCCCCTCTGGCATCTCACTCTCCTCAGCTGCCTGCTGCCCACTCCCACGCGCTCCACACCCAAGCGAACGTTTAAAACTCTGTAATTAATCAGCACAGCTCTGCCTAATCCGAAAGGAGCTCTTCTATTTTTAAAGCCTTGTTGCTGTGTGGGCAAAGTGGAGGAAAAAAGGCAGACTGGGAGGATTTAAGAAAACAGCAGTAACAGGTGCTAGCCGGGAAAATTAGATAAGTTAAAAATGTTTTTTTTAAGCCAAACAAACTAGAGCTTTGATGAGCCTCGTTTTGCAGTTTCATTCTTGATGAGTGGAGGAAGTATTAAAAGGACAATGTATACTTGCTTGATTTGGTTTATGGTAAGACTACCTATACCTGCACTAGAAATAAATAGAAGTTGGGAGGGAAAAAATCAAGTTAAATGGAATGATGTCTGGTTTTCATGCATTCAGTACTAACCATAAATGAAATTAATATTTTGTGGTCATCATGCAGCTTCTGCCCTGTGATGGGCTCAATGTACTTGCCAAGGTGTACCTTACTGTGTGCTTTGTACATCTTAGGATAGGTTCCAATCCCCCTCTAAGCGGAACTTATATCAGGACTTTCAAAATGAAAAAAATTATCAAACATTGCCACCAGTTAACTCCATCCATTTCTGTCCAAAATTAGTGACCATCATGATGTTTGCATGTAGGTTTTCAAGGGCTATAGAAGCCTGGAGAAATGCTGGTACTGTAGAAGCTGGGTGAGTACGGGTGCTGTAGAGCTACTTTGGTGTGGATGCTGTAGAAGCTGGGTGTGGTGCGGGTGCTGTAGAAGCTAGGTGGAGTGTGGGTGCTGAAGAAACTGGGTGTGGTGCGGGTGCTGAAGAAACTGGATGTGGTGCGGGTGCTGTAGAAGCTGGGTGTGGTATGGGTGCTGTAGAAGCTAGGTGGAGTGTGGGTACTGTAGAGCTACTTTGGTGTGGATGCTGTAGAAACTGGGTGTGGTGCGGGTGCTGAAGAACCTGGGTGTAGTGTGGGTGCTGTAGAAGCTGAGTGTGGTGTGAGTGCTGTAGAAGCTGGGTGTGGTGTGGGTGCTGTAGAAGCTGGGTATGGTGTGAGTGCTGTAGAAGCCTGGTGTGGTGTGGGTGCTGTAGAAGCTGGGTGTGGTGAGGTGCTGTAGAAGCTGGGTGTGGTGTGGGAGCTGTAGAAGCAGGGTGTGGTGTGAGTGCCATAGAAGCTGGGTGGGGTACCTTTTCTCTGCACAATTGCCAGTGAATGACAATCTATGCCAATGAATTTAATACCTGTATGTCAGACAGAATGGTATTCACTAAAAGATGATTTTTCGACAGCTAAATAATCACAGTTCTTAATTTATCAGAAATGTTTGTGCTTACAAAAACAAGAAAAAATCCATTCGCAGACACAGTAGAACAAGCTGTTCAAAGGAAAGGCTGACAGGTATCAGCTCAGCAGTGATAGTTTCAGAACATTTTCTACAGCACAGAATCAGAGCGGGGGCACTATTATCAAGAGAAGCAAAGCTTTCAAGATAAACTTAAATTAATTCACTAGCATGACTGAGTTCATGTGGAACACTGAACGCTCTTTTCTGGTTGACAATGTGGCATTTGTACCTCCTCATACATATTTTATCTCCTGACAGTCTATTAGGACAGGGGTAGGCAATCGCTCTTGGAGAGCTGCAGTGGGTGAGGTTTTTGCTTCAACCAATTTCTGTTTGTAATTGATCCTTAATGTCAATTAAACATCATTGATTTTTTTGGTATAATTACTGTGTCAATCCAGAAATTCTCAACAATCTTCATTATTTTTTCAATAGAATTGAAAAAGCATGACAAAGACTTACTGATGTAACCGCATTTTTTAATAGTTACCATATATTTTAATTCATTTCTTTATAATCACTCAAGCCATTGATACTGATTGAGTGTTCTTTGTCATTGGCACCTGTTTCTACTCTTCATTACTTGCCACAATTTGATTGCAATTAATAATTACAGCTTTGAATTAAACAACATGCTGAATGATCCAGACATCTGAGGTATATTTTTGCTAATGATCTAAAGTAAAAGAGTTTCACTTTTAACTTTCTCCTTTGTAACTCTTTTCTGTCAGTAAATTAACACAACCAAGCATAGGCAGATGCAAATGACCAGAAAGAATAAAGAGATGCAATGATGTAATTTATATTTAATAAAGATACCTGTGAAATTAATTGACTGAATTGGCTGACACAAAAACCTTCACCCACCGTGGTCCTCCAGGACCATGACTGGTTATTAGGGGATAACCAAGACAGCCAGTGGGTGGAAGGAAAAAAAATGGACTTTCTCAGAAAACAGTGCATAATGCAGGAGAGCTATCATCCCAATATTCAAATCCAGCACAAAGAGGCCCAAAATAATTGAAGAAAAATTAATAACTCAACATATTAACACTAACAGCAATTACATCTCAACCTTAGCCTTAACATTGAGAGTCTACTATCACAGGGACATATACGTAATCAAGCTCTTTCAACAACTGACCTGAGCTTGAGAAGATACCATGAAACGGTTTCTGAGCACCTGTGTGATTTCAGGACATCCGTACCTCAGAGCATTCATGTAAATATTTTCGCAGCTTGTGCTTTCATTGAGATTTGCTTGTTTCTGCCATAGCTGCTCACTCGTGTATGCAGACAAACACACACACACACACACACACACACACACACACACACTCACCCGCGCATTTACACTCGGTGCAGCCAGGCAGCATAATTACTGCTCCCTCCAGAAACCATTCCTATACATGTGTATTGCTGCCTTACGTTGCCAAGGCAACACCTACCTGTTATTGCAGACCTGTGGCGATGAGGTTGATGAGATGTGTGTGCACGGGTATGGACTGGGAGCCGCACTTAAGCCAGCAGGCCTCTAATAATGTTTAGCACTGTTGTTAACATGAGTAAACAAATGATTGCGCAGTCAAGAAAAGTTCCTCTCTGCTCTCTTTTTTCCCTAAACAATGAGTATGCCCTTTCTTCCACCCACAGGTTCCAGTGACTCATTCCAGCTGAGTTGTCCCTAACAGTCTGAGGTTCTGCTGTTCTCCAGCTGACTGCTTTGCTCCAACCCTTACCAACTTTCTGCTGAAAAATTCTGGAGACTGACCTGACATTCAGCTTTCAATGCGTGCTGCTATTGGTCTGAAAAGGTCACGAGCTAGGCTGTGGAAGCAAGTCAGAACTTTAAATGAAGGAGGTGGTTTGCAGTCCTCACCTATGCATATACCTTTTAAAAAAATCTGAATAATTTCCTTTTGTAATGGATAACAAGCTTGTGCCACCATTTAGACTGGCACAGTTATATCAGGTAGGAATGTCTCATAATGACTGAAAAAGAAATGTTTCCCTTTGTTTCTCAGAAAACAGCCTTACTTCAAAAAAACCTACCATGACAATAAATATATAGGTTAGAAATGTGGGACACGGTGACTTATTGTTCAGTATTGGGTCTCTGAGTGTCTAAGGTTGTTTGTTGTCGGCCCAGTTCTGCACTTGAAGAATTTGCTACATCAAAGACTACAGCAGAGTCTCTCACCCAACTTGAGATTTAAGTTTTGGCCACAGCTTCTCTCTTGTATGTTGAGCTTATCTTGAAACAAATGGAGAAGCATTAAAAGTTCAGGAAAATGTTCAGGAGAGTATGGAGAAGGGTGGGCTCCATAGGTGATTGTACTGCTGTAGAGTAGCACTGTCTTTATCTTTGAGAACTGCTGTAGCACAGCATGCTCCTGCCTAGGAAGGACTGCTGTAGCACAGCATGCTCCCGCCTAGGAAGGACTGCTGTAGCACAGCATGCTCCCGCCTAGGAAGGACTGCTGTAGCACAGCATGCTCCTGCGTAGGAAGGACTGCTGTAGCACAGCATGCTCCCGCGTAGGAAGGACTGCTGTAGCACTGTCACGGTTAGTGCTGTGACTAGTAGTAAGGTAGAGGATGGATCTAGTAAAATGGTTGGATGTTAAGAACTGCAGTCTTTCCAAACAGGAAGTGGGGCTGCTACCATTTAATAATTTGAAGGAAGTGAATAAAATGGAGAATTATTGTGATCCTGCCTAGCTGTAGTTGTCTTTTAAACGTATTTTTAATACTTACATTAATATTTGTTTAATTTCAATTGATATTTGAATCTTTTATATATTGCGAATGTGTATATATAAATATATGTACAATGGTATTGCCTAGGGTGGAGATAGACCTTTATAAGTGGGATGGGTGGCTGTATTTTGGGTTTATTTTGTGCTCTCTTCCATCTTGATTCCTAGCAGTGCTGCTCAAGCAACACAGCAGTGGTTCTGTGAAAACGGCTGGTATTGAAACCAGCAAATATTGAAATTTTTGCTTTGACTATTTGTTTTAACTGTCACTTATTTAGTACTTGGTTCTTCTTTGTTGATTTGTGTTTGTTTTGTTTATTTTCTGACATCACAGAAATAAAATGTATCCTTCTGAAAAATTAGGGTGTTCATCCTCCTTCAGTCCGGTGCACTGGGACAGTGGACTGCCAACCAACTAAGACTGCTGCTCTGGATGTGCACATCAACAACCAAGCCAGCAGGCTGTTGTTCTGCTGTGCCTCGTTCGAACCCCCCCCCCCCCAAGGCTTTCAGGAAGTTCGATAATCCTGCAGGCAGGTGGTGAATGAGTGGAAATTATTGGATGTCAGCAAAGCACCCGCAGGACATTGAGGTTCTAGACTCCACAGCGTTGTAAAAGAACAGCTGCTCAGGGCCAGTGTTTTCATAACAAGTGAGCAAGTGAACAGGGTCCAAGAAGACCCCAGAAGAATGAGGCAGCCATTCATCCTGCTGTCACTTCTGCCCCCCACCCCCACCCCCGACCCCAGTAAGGCCCAAAGGGGCGGTGCCACTTGA
>JABJVR010008049.1:0-10963 GCA_025773905.1 Chitala chitala | reverse complement strand
ACACACACACACACACACACACACAAACACACACACACACACACACACACACACACACACACACACACACACACACAGTCAGGACAGTGGCGTGGTGGTTTGCACCTCCAGGCCTGGGGCTCGATTCCTACCTTGGCTCTCTGTGTGTGGAGTTTGCATGTTTTTCCTGTGCTTGGTGGGTGTTCTCCGGTTTCCTCCCACAGTCCAAAGACATGCAGGTTAGGTTGATTGGTGTCTCTAAATTACCTGTAGTCTGTGCTTGGGTGTGTATGCGTGCCTGTGTGCCCTGTGGTGGGTTGGCACCCCGCCCTGGGTGTCCCCTGCCCTGCGCCCTTTGCCTCCTGGGATGGGCTCCAGTCTTCCCGCTACCCTGAATTAGACAAGCGGTATAGAGAATGGATGGATGGATATATACCTAAATACTTTTTTTTCCCCAAATTTATTGTCCATACCCTTAATTGGATTATTTCTGTCCCTTATACCATATATGTCCTTATAAATACCACCCTTAAAATAAACAATGAATGACAAAGACATGGTTGGCGGTGCAGATACCCAAAATGCTAACTGTTCTGGTTGTTTCCACCAAAAAACAACTGGTGTCAGTGCTGCAAAATTGATTCCCAATCGGCACCTGGAACCCATGAATGCATAAAATCCTCATGGGAAGGACAAACAACGCAATCTAGTCTTCGTTACAAAATACTGCTAGCATCAGGGCCAGCCTGTTAAACATGGACATTGTTGTGTATGTAAGCTTTTACAAGCAACATGAAAAATTTAACAATTGGTCAGGACTTGGAGGCATGCAGGCTGCTTGTTCAGTACTTTATTCTTTACATTCCTGGACTACTTTATTTAGGATTTAATTACACAACTATTGATACAGCTGTACACATCAGGGAAAACAATGAAACTCAGAGGCACAATTTTTCTTATACATTTAACCTCAGCATTTTAAAAATGTGTGAAAAAATGTTAGCGTGGTCAGCTGATAATATCAAACATTTGTGTATTCGCCTTTCATCTTGTAAATACATTTGCTAAATATGCATGTATGTTGTCTATGCCACTGTGTTTGAACTGACTGTTGTGTTTTAAATATGTATTTCTTTGGACATGTTTTTCTAGTTTATAAAAGGCTTACATTTTATATGTTTATGCTTTCCCTTTACTTGAATGACTTTTGTGACAATTGACTTAATCGTGTGCACTTTGATGATAGGACAGCATTTACTGTTAGTTAGATCCTCTGATACTGTTTGACATCTTTCGTGACAATATTATTCATTGTAAGTCGCTTTGGAAAAAGGCGTCTGCTAAATGAATAAATGTAAAAGTAAATGTAAATATGAAAATTCAGTGTATATCCGGCACTGGCTGAAAAGGGGGGTAATATAAACTTACCATGTTCTTCAGGCAGTTTTAATTTGTGTAAATCCATAATGTAATACGCCAAGGGAAAAAAAAAAGAAAAACAATGTGAATACATGAAATGACTGTTCAGCTGTTCAGCATCATAGCTCTTTGAGAGTTTGAGAGTACTATTTGAGAGTACTTTTGATCTGTTGTAACTGTGTTTTCAATTAACGTTTGAGACAGTGGAATTCAACAGAAACTTAAATGCTTCAGTGATGGAAAGTTACACTTGTATGCAATTAAATAAATGTGAACAGTAAATATTCGTCCAGGACACAGCATTACCACGTTTCCATATAAAATGATGCAATATTGTGCAAAACAAATAGAATGCACTAGATGTCCTTCCTGTAAAAATGAAAGAAAGAAACCAGTGCACATGCAGCAGGATGTAATTTACATAAGTTGCTGTTCTTTAATGGTCCAATGGCACTTTCAACTGGAAACCTACTTTTAAAAGAGTAATGTAACATTTTCAATACCTGTAATGTCGATGGTAAAGAATTTCATAGAAGATACCATAGATGTAACAGAACTGGTGTGGGCTATTACATATGAATGGGAATATATCTTCAAGCCCAGGAATTCCAGGTGTGTTGACATGAGCTTCTGTTGTGGTTTTGTTTTTGGTGTGGAAAAGATGTGTGTACAGATGCTCCTCAACTAATGGTGGGGTTATGTTTTCATGAACCCATCGTAAATTGAAAATATTGCAAGTCAAATATGAATATGCTTTGATCAGTATTGCTGTCATTGAATAACTATGTAAATAATTATTGTAATTAAATACAGTAATGTATCTAATTGAAAAGTAAATAAATGAACACAACAGGTGTTAACAAGTTTTAAAAACTATGTGATACCTTAGGTGCTGTATGAGATATTTAATTTTGCAATTGCGTACAAAGTATCATGGTATATTGCTAGCCCAGGAGCACATTACAGTTCAGACTTTTTCAAAGTATGATGGCTGCTACGTTTGTATTGCTGCTGTACCATTGTAAATTCAAAATGTTGTAAAGCGAACCGTTGTAAGCTGAGGACCATGTGCAATTTCTTTTAAATACTACACTACACAATTGAGCCAATTGAAAATGGATTTATTGGTTGAAGAACAACAACCTGTTGGGCATATTGACATGGCAAGCATGTTGTGACTGCTGAGTTTTTCCCCCTTTTTCTCCATGAGTGATCACTTTTTATGTTTTAGTAGTTTGGAGAACTATTTGCTTTGTCAGCCAGTAATTAACTGTTCTGTTTCTTTTTTTCTTTCAGTCGAATTTTGCAATGGGGAGGCTTCCTTCGACGTACAGGAAATGTTACATGCTAGACTTCGGCCTTGCACGACAATACACGAACACAAACGGTGAAGTCAGACCTGTAAGTGAACACTTCCTGCCCTCTTTTACATTGCTGTTTCTAACTGATTGGGTAAATTTTTGTACCAACATCTTTGGGGAACAAATTAGTTTTGGTACAACTTTCTGTATTTATTTGTGGTCACGATGATGAGTGATTTTTCTGTAATCTCAGTGTAGAATGCCGTGGAACAGAATTTCTTTGTTAAAATATTGGATTTTCAGTGTGGACTGCTCTAAAACAGGACTTACAAAAAAAACATGTAGCATTCTGAGTACAGGCTCTGTAGGTCACAGAATGTGAAGTCCATAAAATGTGTCATTTGCCCTTGAGCACCACAGGTCAAGATCATGATTTAAGGGCACACAGTCTTTGAAGTCACCAAACTGCAAAAGGCGGTCATTTATAAGAGACCACATATTTTTTCTGTTTTTATTTCTGTTGAAGTGTTTCAACCTGGTGTTTTGTTCTAAAAGTAAATGTGTTCACTGGGTTAGTTATCACCTTCCTTGAGCTGTTTTGTACGGCATATCCTTGTTTTGTACGGCATATCCCTGTTTTGTACGGCATATCCCTGTTTTGTACGGCATATCCCTGTTTTGTACGGCATATCCCTGTTTTGTACGGCATACCCCTGTTTTGTACGGCATATCCCTGTTTTGTACGGCATACCCCTGTTTTGTACGGCATACCCCTGTTTTGTACGGCATATCCCTGTTTTTTTCACAGCTTTACCTTCCTTTTCCAACCAAATTAGCAAGGTGACCTAATGCAACAGTAACTTGAATCTTTAATCATTTTATGCTTTAAACGTTTATTTATGTATCCAGGGGTAGTGTGCGCACTATAATATCATATCATGCTTTAACTTTACTTAAGGACCTGTAACCAGGAAGCAATAAGCCACATGTACAGGACACTAAGACTGTCCATTTCTGGAGTTGCTCATTGAATGAGCAGGAGAAAGTGGCTCAGTGCTACTGCCTAGTCTGCGTAATGCTTCATTCTTGTGACCAGCACAACAAGCGCAGCAGTACGAAACGATGGGTTAGATAGATGCCGCATGCGTACGTAGAGGCTGCGACAGGGCCTGGTCAGGCAGGGCGTGGTTTTCTGTTTTTAGCCTTCCTGCTGACTCAGCAGCTTCTCCGTATTGATCAGGGGCTTGAAAGCCTTTCCTGGCTCGACCTGCAGCCGGCTGACTGCAGAGAACTCCCACAGGGTCCGCCCACCAATGGGTGGGGTCTGTCATCTGAACGACCTTGAGGTTCCTGCGTGTGCATCAGCCTCGTGGGTTGACGGTTGTAATTCCCACAGTAGGTGTAAATAGCAAGAGTTCTTCACAGACATGTTTGTTTTTTGTATTTCACAGTCAGTGCATCTTGGATTTCTCTGGACTGTATTAAAACAGCCACTGATGTTGTTTCTGGTAGTACTGCACTGTATGAGCTTGTCTTACTACACTATCTAACCTTGTAGTGTTTAAATTTTTTTTTTTTTTTAGTTTTAGCTATGTAATAGTACAGACTGTTGTTCTGTCTGTATCTAACACATAAAATACGACACCACCCTTAATTACATATTCAGATCGCCAGTCTTTTCTATACAGCGGTATTGAATAAAAATGATATAATTTTTTATTGGGCTGTGTTATTATTAAGTTTTTATTTTTGTGAAACCTAATTTGGAATATCCTCCAGCAGAATTAATATTGCCATGTTTAAATTGACTGACTGTTTAAGTCATATGTGGGGCAGCATGGTGGATTAGCAGAAACCGCCTGGTCCTCACCCTTCCAGGGTTGTGGATTTTAGCACTGACTGTCTTGTCTGTGAGGATTTTCACCAGGTGCTGTACTTACCTTCCATAGAACAAAGATGTGTGTGTGTGTGTGTGGGAAGAGAGAGAGAGGATTTTGGCTTCATACAACACACACTATAAGTGAAAAAGGGGTTTGAGAGTTTGTAAACAGAAGGGCACTCACCAGTATGTCCATCAGGTGCTGTACTAAACTGAATGGTTGTGTGAATGTTTTTGTACTTCATTTATAAACTCTTTTGGTCAATGACAAGAAAACTAAACTTTCCCTCCCGTTAACTTTAATGAAACATAGTCCCACAACCTGATAATGACATAATTGTCATGTATTGCCTTGACATTCACTGTTTGGGCCCTGCAAACAGGGACTTCCTTGTACCCCTTCTGTATTCCCACCTCTTTTAGTTTCTAGCCATTTTTTTCAAGCGTTCAAAATAATTCTGAATAGATTACCGCCAATTTTACCTTAACCTTCACAAATTTCGACGCAGGTTAGACGTGAGATTAACCCTTCGTTATCCGGGTGTCATAAACTTTCTTAAGTGCTCAAGTGGGGTGTATTGTACCCCACTACACTTTAGGAAGAAATGATAGCAAGAAATATTTTCAAATGCAATTTATTTAATCTTTGATAAGCCCTTGTGCGAACCTGCTTTCGAGGTTGTGTCTTCCACCATTTGGATGATTTGTTTTTTCCTACATAGTAGTTGTGCTGCATCTGCTGTTTCATCATTGTCATCATCAGCATCTTCAGTTGATTCTGTATCATGTTCGCTGACGTGTTTTGGTTCAGAGTCTGAATGTGACTCTATTTCTATACGCTGTAAATAGAACCCAGCAACAAAAACTTACCGTAACAATGGTGATCGCCACGGCTCGCCAAATACTCTGTGGGATTTCATTACTCTGTGGGTGCTAAATACCCAGGTCGCTGAAATTCGCTGTCATCGGCTCAACGATCCACCTCCGACTGACGAGTCATACATGCATGCGCGGCGCGTTATGGATCTGACAGCTACTCAAGGCATCAAAGCTCACAGCTGCACCACCGATGAGAAATTAGCGTAAATGGATCAACTGAGGTGTACAACACCCCGCCCGAGTAACGGAGGGTTAAGT
This sequence comes from Chitala chitala, assembly GCA_025773905.1. Taxonomy (NCBI): domain Eukaryota; kingdom Metazoa; phylum Chordata; class Actinopteri; order Osteoglossiformes; family Notopteridae; genus Chitala; species Chitala chitala. Next base: position 5,248 of record JABJVR010008049.1, on the reverse strand, counting down.
AGATTTTTGATGTGTCAGACTGTGTCTTTGTTAGTGCTGTTTATGTGTGCCAGTGCTCTGGTTCACTACCAGGTTTGTCCATTGAGGCTTTTGCTAATAGAAATCAAGATCAGGATGGCAAAACTGCATTTTGTTCTAGGTATGAACAGAGCCATAACAGCAAGTGTAGCCAGCGTGTTTAGTGTGCTGCTTTCAATGGGACACTGCATGGCGCCTTTGTGTTCGGTGATGCCGAAGCTCTTTTAAAATAGATTTTTGTCAGTCTGTGGGAGATGTTTACTGGAAAAGTCACATCCTCACTGTCATAGACACCATCTGCCGGATGTGGACACTCAGCTTGACATGCCAGAGATAAAGCTCAATTATGCATGCCTGCTCTTTTGAATATTTACATGAGTTGAGGGACACTTTGGCACGGCTGGGCCCTATTATGACAGATGAAACCTACAGTATGTGGTCACTGTCTCGTGGAAGATTTTCTGAATTCCATGGTGATGCCTTATGAATTACAGTACAGACACTCCTCAACTTACGAACATCCGACTTGCGAACATTCACAGCTACGAACAAAGGCATTTAATGCGTTTAATTCATTCGTTCATTTTTTGTTCGCGTATCCATCACAGTTGGTGAAAAGCGTCAGGTTAGTGATGTTAGTAGTAGTGCTGAAAAGCGACAAGCAGTCTCAACAGAAACAAAGGTGGTGATAATTATTATTATGTAGGAGTTTTGAGGGAGAAATAAATACAGGAGGCAAGTGTTTTTTTCAACCCACCCCCTCCCCGAAAACGAGGACTTTAATGCTTTTCAGTACACAGCAAGGAAAAAAGAACACCTGGCGCGTAGCCCATACGGAATAAACTTTCGCCTTCCTAAAAGGGGCGGTTGGTTTGGTGAGTTTGGTTTTATGGCAAACTCTACAATTATATGATTATGATAATATAATTATTATTGTTATTATTACTACAATTCATTAACATAATTTATGCCTTTTTATTCTTTTTGTGTTATTAGGAAAAGACAACAAACTTTTTATGTTTTAATAGAACTTTATTATATATCTAACATGCTGTAGGAATGTTTGGTAGGACTGCACATAAAGTGTTCATACTAATTACGAACTTAAGAACAATTCACGTTATGAACGGCTTCTCAGAATGTAACTCGTTCGTAAGTAGAGGAGTCTCTGTATATGCAGAAAAGACCATTTGCTAGTCCTGTAGAAGAACATTGGTTCTCATGTTTCAGCTTTACAAAAGGCATTACACACAACACTCAAACAGCTGATTTTTTTTTCTGACTGGATCAGTTAAGATTGTAAATGTTATAATTGCTTTTATGTTTTTTATAGTGTAAACAAATGATGCTGATTTGTTTGTTAATTTGACTTGTGCGCATCCATGTTGATTTAATTTGGTTGTTTTTTTTTTTACTTGATTTCTGGCGTTCTGATGTGTCGTCTTATGTTTTGACTGTGTGTTTTATGTTTTGCAGTTCCTTTTGGCCTTTTTTACTTTCACCGCGCATGCTTGACCCCGTTTCTCCCATCAGCCACTTGTCCTCACCTCGGTTACAGTTTGGCCGAGCGGTGCCGTGAGTGCCGCCACAGACCGCCTGCTCTTTGTTGGCACAGTGCAGAGGTCTCACCCAGTCTAAGAAGCTTCTCAGAGTCAGCGTAACCACACTAGTTTGTCTTCAAATTACTGTAATGTGTAAACACAGGCTGCTTATTCTCGCTGTTTAAAATAATGACCGTGTCCTGCTGGTGGTGAACATGGTAATTTTCCAGCTTTTTAAACAAATTTAAAGACTATTCACTGCAGTTGGGTAAAGACAGAACCTTTGTTCTTCAAGTATGAAATCAAAACTGCATGAAATTAGAGGTGGTGTGAAATTTTTTACGTTATAAAGTAATTTACAGGTGCTCAGCTGCCCTGTAAATTACTAATCAGTTTCAACAGTGACATAGTCAAGAGTGACAACCCTGACACACTGCCAGATGGGTGTGTGTGTGTGTGTGTGTGTGTGTGTGTGTGTGTGTGTGTGTGTGTGTGTGTGTGTGTGTACACCAGACGGCCACGCTGATGTTGTTCAGCTTACAGTAACAGTAGAGCAAAGCCACAGCGAGAAACAGAACACACATACCACTGCTGTGACTGCTGTCACTGTTTCTCAGGCTGTCTGATGAGACCTCTGCCTCTGGCCTGCCTTTTTGTCTTTTTTAGTTTTCACATAAGATTATGTTCTCAGCTTTCCATGAATTAGTCTTTCTTTTGCTGCCATGTTTTAACTGTGAAAGATGGTTTCATTTAAGGAAAGTATCAGTGCAGTCTAAGAGCAGTCTCAGATAGCAGCTGAATTAGTGTATGCTGTATGTTATATGATTCACACTAGCCATGTGACGAGTACCATAGTTCCCTCAGGGTTATAAACATTACATTATTTCATCTCATCATGGTGTTTGTTGTCTAATGGAACTTTTTTTGTGGTCTCTTTTAGCCTCGAACTGTGGCAGGATTTCGGGGGACCGTTCGCTATGCCTCAGTTAATGCACATAAAAACAAAGTAAGTGCTCTTTCTTGTTTAGGACGCTATTCCACTGCACCAGGTACTGAACTTTTGGTACAAAAAATCTGTACCTCCCTTTTCTGCTGTACCAACCCAGCTATTGCCCTTATTTGGTTCTTTGGTACTTTGTGCGGAACCTGCACATGTTTACATGTTTATACAGCTTCTGTCTTGAAAAGTGTAGCTAAAAACGTTAAACAAACTAAAACAAACAATATATAATACATAATATTTGACCACAGGTCCATATGTATTTTCATACTTTGTTTTTTACTTTGTTTATCATTGTATGATGAGACCCAGACTTCGGTCACGATCTTGTCAAAAAGAGATTTGGTGGGAGCTTTATGCAAGAAGTCAAAATAGCAGATATTATCATTACATATTTTTGATATGTGTATTATTGGTAAACATATTATGATATTGAAATTAAATTTTACAGGTGTATGTATTTTGTATTCGTATCAGTGATCATACCAGTTTTTTAATGCTAGTGGAAAACAGACATAAGAAGTACTGTTGTGTTATGGTTTGCATGGAGGTGCTTGTTGTGTGGCCACACCCCTGTTTTGTACTTTTTTTCCATGATTGTTTGAGTGTTTACACCTGTTAGTTATTTCCTGTTTTCTCACTGTTAGGTTTGGTGTTTCCCCTTTTTCACTGTCTGGTATTGAGGTCCATTGCTGGTCCTTACCTGGCATTCTGTTTGCCTCAGTATATTCTGTTGTCTGTTTTATGTCCAGATTTGTACTTAGTGTTCTTATGGTTTTGAGGTTATTGTTATTTAGTGTTGGGCTTGTGCTCCTGGTGTTTTTGTGTTCATTTTCATTGAAGCTGTGTTTTGTTAAATAAACTCTTTGCACATGCATCTTGCCTGCCTTGGTCCCTGTCCTCAGTTGTGACACAATGACTTTGGTACTGTTTTGAAGAACCAAAACTTTGGTACCTGGTGCAGAGGAAAAGCACCCTTCGCCTTACTGAGAGGGAGTTGTGGTTATTACTGTGCACTGTGTTTTCATTTGTTTGCAAAATTAATTATTGATGAGAAATGTTAATGCCTATTTTTTCCTTTCTTTTTAACTAGGAAATGGGTCGCCATGATGATTTGTGGTCTTTATTTTATATGCTGGTAGAATTTGCTGTTGGTCAGTTACCATGGCGGAAGATAAAGGACAAGGTACAGCTGTCGTTAAGGTGCATTGCGCTTTTGTTAGCATATCTCTGGATGTTGTAGTGGAGGATAAAAGGGCCTATTTGTCTTTTAAACAGGAGCAAGTGGGACAGATCAAAGAGAGATACGACCATCGAATGCTGCTCAAACACATGCCTTCAGAGTTTCACATCTTCCTAGACCACGTGTTAAGCCTTGATTATTACACAAAGCCAGATTATAAAGTATGTGCTCTTATGTAAAACATTTTTCTCTCTTATGCATCACAGCTATATTGTTTTTCTTTTTTAATGAATTTCAGTAGAGTCTTTCCATTTTTTTTTTTTACTTGAAGCATTGCAGGAGACCTCTGTTCCTGTGTTTTGCAGCTTTTAATGTCAGTCTTTGAGAACAGCATGAAGGAACGCATCATAACAGAGAATGAACCCTTCGACTGGGAGAAAACGGGCACGGACTCTTTGATGTCAACCAGCACGTCCACCCCGCCTCAGCACAACACAAGGCAGACAGCCGCCATGGTGGGGTGAGGGTGACCTCCGACCTCTCCTGTCACGCAGTCAGTCATGGGTGGGGTTAATAAACACCGTAGATGTTGAGTGGCAAGTGAAGTACGACAGGATGAGTGACCGAAATGAACAGGCAAAAGATTTCAGGAACCAGGAGAGTGACCTGGAGAGTGACAGACCATGAGCGACAACATGAGTGACACCCATACAGTGATCCAGAGTGAAATTTTCGCCCTATGCTTATTCTCCCAACCCCTCTCTGTCTCATCCAGCAGCAGCCGAATGGGTTTAAAAAAGGTGTGGAGCAAAGAGTTTTTAATGTGAAGGGTGTTCCAGTGGAGAGCGCTGTGATGAACAGCTGTGTTATCCCTGCAGCACCGCCCTTGCTTTTCTCAAGCGAATTGCATCTGATGATGAAGGCGCAGCGAGTGATGTGGCACCACCCACTCACATCCCCACCATCCTCATTATTATTTTCAGACAGTGGGCAGCAGCGTGTGCACACACCACTGTCCCTTATTGTCTAGATGGTCACAGCTCTGCTAAACCCACAGAATACATCTGCTGCACTGTCAGTGTCCTCTGGCACCAGGGACTTCATTATCTTTTCTTGCTCATCATTGTGGGATTCTGACACTTTGATCATCACGAATACAATAGTATGAAATGCTCTTTCAGTCAGATGGGCAGACTGAGACATGGACTGTATCCTAATGTGCATTTCAGCCGCGACATCTACGACATTACAGAGAGTCACGCAGCTGTTTGTTGTTCTGATAGCTCAGTGAGACCACATTAAATGGCATCCCTCGTCACTGAAGTGACTTCTGGTTCTAGGGTTGAAGTATATGGCCAAAATATATCACTGTGTTTTTGCTTAAAATCATGATTTATGATGCAGATCATAATTTTTTTTGTTTGTTTTGTTTTACTGTGGTGGGTTGGCGCCCCGCCCTGGGTGTCCCCTGCCCTGCGCCCTATGTGCTCTGGGATGGGCTCCAGG
>JABJVR010008048.1:0-10964 GCA_025773905.1 Chitala chitala | reverse complement strand
CCCACCCCCCACCCCCCACCCCCCCACAACCCACACACCCTCCACTCATCTCCACCTAACAACACCCCACACATCCCCCACACATATCCCACACACACCCCCCACATATCCCACACACACCCTTATACATCCCTCACATACATACATTCCACACACACACACACACACACCACACATACCCCACACACACTCCTTACACATCCCTCACACATTCCACACACACACACACACACATCCCCCTTACACACCCCTTACACATCCTGCACACACCCTTCACACACTCCACACATACACACACACACACATCCCTGGTAGCAGGACTTGTACAACAAGCTTACTTTGCAAGCTGTAGCTGTTTTATATGAGGATGTTGGTGTCAGGGCTCAGAAATTAATTATAGGAATAGTACATTTCACACAGAATTGACAAAAATAAAGCCTAACAGCTAACTCACTGGGAGACCCAAACCCCTCTCTTAGAGAAGCTGCTTTTATTTGAAAGGTGAAGGTGACCTATCCATTCGGCTTAACTACTGTGCTGCTGTCCATGGTGCTGAATAGCATCTCTACAAGGGCCCCCCTCTGTTGACCTTGGTCTTCGCTCCGCGTCCCGTCTTTGTGACCCCAACTTTATAGCAGAATGAAAGAAAGTCTCTTAAAACCTTAACATTTATAGCCATCCCGCTGCAGAAGGGTCAAGCTGGCTTAAATAATACCACCTGGACTATTTGATAAATACATTAAATATATTTTATAAATTATACATAATATTGCAAGATTCCATAAAACTGGCAATCCAGGAAGGGTCACAATTTAACAACATTAATGACGTCTTGTGTGTTTGTTACCTGTTAAACAGAATAAAGCTCATATGGAATCTTTTGCAAACTAAAATCTTCAAGCATTGATCAGTGTTTCAGCAAAAAGTAGAAAAACAAAACATTTTAGTCTCTTGCCCTGCATCACCCCTTGGTTTTAAACAATCTGGGTGGGAAGCTTGATGTTGGGACACCGGGGTGTAAAGCGCTGTTTGTGTAATAATGTGGTGAGATGCCCTTCATAGATTGTGGTACAGGAAGCGCCTATCTGTTGATTCTGGCCTTTGAATATCAAATGAAAACAGAAAGGGCATCAAACACACAGTTCTAGGTTCATCAACACAGACATCTGTTATGTACTTTGCGACGTTGCGTCTGGCCGATGACAGGAAGTGATGCGTCCATGGGTAGAGTCACTTGTCTGTCATTTCTCTATTTTTTTCATCATTTTCAGTAGCTAGCTATGGTTTTCAAATATTTACTTGAACTCTCTGAACCAATCCAATACCCACCCCCCTTAATCATACCTCATATCAATAAACAAATGCAGGACAATTCTTTACTTAGTCTGAATTTGACTTACTGCATTAGTAACTATTTAACTTCAGTTAGATAAAAGCTGGAAGAGAACAGAGATAACAAATCCAAACACAGAAGAAGATCTTTGACACTTGGGCAGCGTTATGAAACCGTGTGGACTCTATAAGACATTTACAGACTTACAGTATAGCATTTCACTGTAAAACGATGTGCTCCTCCAGGATGCACACCTGAGCATTTTGTAAAACAAACGTCTTTCTTGACAGTGAGCACTAACAAAGTCATCATATTGGGAGAAAGTTAGCCTTCAGCCACAGTAGGTGTTGTGCTTTTGTCTGCATCCAAATTCAGCTACAGTGGGTGTTGTGCTTTTGTCTGCATGCAAATTCAGCAACAGTAGGTGTTGTGCTTTTGTCTGCATCCTAATTCAGCCAAACTAGGTGTTGTGCTTTTGTCTGCATCCAAATTCAGCCACAGTAGGTGTTGTGTTTTTGTCTGCATCCAAATTTTGGCACAGCAGGTGTTGTGCTTTTGTCTGCATCCAAATTCAGCCACAGTAGGTGTTGTGCTTTTGTCTGCATCCTAATTCATGAAAATATTATTGAGAATAGGTGTAAAATTCTGTTGATATTTCCTACCAGTGTACGCACGCACGCACGCACACACGCACACACACACACAGAAGTCCCAAAACTAACAGGCTGAGAATTTCAACACTACATCAATGAAACCTGACAAGGATATTAATACTTACATAATTAAATTGAAATTTGTAAAAGGTGAAAAACCTAATTAAACAAAAGTACATCACCAACAATCAACATGTACAATATGATATTTAGGTTTGATGCCCTGTAACAAATAGTTTAAAAAGATCAAACTAGTTCTTAAGTGGTTTATCACGAGGAGCATTCAGTCAAAGTACCCATAAAGTACATCGTGCAGACAGGGCATCTCTGCAGTTCTCTGGTGGACCTTTAGTGAGCGAAGTGTTGCGGTATCAGGACAGCTTCCAGTGAACTTGTAACAAGCTCCTGTGCACAGGTCCCACAGCACGTAGCACGAGGAACACATGCTTCCTCTGGCTCTGCTCATGATAAGACACCTGGTGAACAAACATGTCTCTCGTTTAGGAACAGAGCAGTTCTACGAAAAGGATTAATCTCACAATTTGGAGGCTGGCCAAGGACCACCAAACGGACGCTGGGCTGTTAAAAAAACCTCAACCCCCATTTTTACTCTGTTTTGCCTCTATGTGAGCAATCATATTTCCAGATGTGCTAGATATAACCTTTCACCTTGTTTTTGTATTTATTCTTTTAGAATTATAGTTTAATAGGGACTTCAGAGATACATGCAAGTGATTATTTTAAATAAATTTCCAGAAGTCAAGAGAATGAATTAATGAAAAATGTAACAAACTTTCTGTTTAATTTCTACTGTCATATAAATTCTGTGTGTAAGTCTTTGAAGAAAAACTGGATTAATTTCCAGTTTTTTTTTTCTGAGGAAAGTTGCATCCACAGGTTACACTGTTCTCAGTTTTGAAGTTCAACAAGATAATTTTAACCAGCAAACATTACCAAATAAGTCAACAGCTGTTTAAATCAGGGATCCTGAACTTTTGTGTGTTGTGAATGGCTTTGCCAGTCAGGTCATCCCTGTGGATCTTGTCAGAACAATAATTTTGCAAAAGGAGCGTAGGGCACAAGGTAAGGGACACCCTGAACTGGACACCAACCTGTTGCAGGGCACACACACACATACACACACACAGACACACACACACACACACACATGCATACACAGTAAGGGTAATTGAAGGGTATCTGATTCACCTAACCAGCATATCTTTAGGCTGTAGGAGGAAACCCACGAAACCAGAGGAAACCCAAACAAGCGTGGGGTGAACATGCAAACTCCACACAGAAGGCTTACACACATTAAATAGTACAGATGTGAGGATATGAAAATACACATTCTGAATTATGCACAAAAATTCTCCTGTCAATATGGTCAACATCACTTGCTTAGCTGTGTTACAGAATGGGAGCTCTGTGATGAAAATGATAGAGGGTCATGTGACTAAGATCTGGAGCTCTGTGATGAAAATGACAGAGGGTCATGTGACTTAGATCTTGTCTGTAGCACAGAGTAAAACACATGTCTGCCTGCAGTGCCTCCACCTCCCAATGTCAGGTCATTCATCTGTGCTGTCAGCCTGGTCTCATGTGCACTAAAGGGAACTTACTACACAACAGGGCTTGGGACTGACACATTCAGTCACCACTGAAGAGACCTGAATGGTAGGAAACTGCAACTCACAGTTTGAGACCCAAGTGTGCTCAGTTCTGAGAAACCTGCTTCAGAGAAAGGCACAAACAGCTTTGCCCAGGAATAGCGGCTGTTTGACTAAAATGTTCATGGGCCAGGAGGTTAGTACAGAAGCAAAATCACATGGAAAAACTGATATCGTGATGTCATCAAATTCACATTAAGAGATATTTATGTTTGCAAATTCTTTTATAAAATTAATAGGACGTAAAAAAAATTAAAAAAAAAAAAGTCGTAAAAAAACCTCAGCACAGTAAATGACTTTAACATTTTTTACACAATTATAGAATATTGTTTCTAAATGTGTTGACAGATTTAGTTGTTATGGAAATAAGCAAAACCGCTGCAATGGGTATTTATATCTGATCTCTAATTTAAGAGCACTTACAAACCGGGAAGAACAAAGCACTGTTTTCTTTTTCCTTTTCCACCAGACACTCCAGCAAACAAAAAAAAAATGTGGGATAAACCATGTGCTATTCAAAGCCCAAGAATGCCCTCACCCTTTGGGTCTGCGCACTACAGAGAGCTGGCAGCGCAGCCGCTTCACTTTTATCCAGCATGCATTACAACGTGTTCACAGAAATAAACCACCGACAATCATCACTTGTCCTCCATAGATGAATTTAACATACTTGTCTAAAAAGGCAATGTACATTATTTACTAAATGCTGGTTTAAGATATTATCATGACTTAAGTAAGAAACAAGAGTTCAGAGTAGCCATGTAATATCTATAGAAGCATTCTCGAAACAAATTGTCACCTTTAACCAAAACTAGTTGCTTGTGTAAATGTTGTATCTAGATATTTGTGCAAGATAAGCGTAAAAGGCAACAAAGTGAGAGTTGCCAGATTCTAACAAACAAACAGCACTGTTGTCATGCACTTTAGTGTAATAACTTGACAACTGCTATCATAAAACATTCACCATGATACAGTAGTCACTTTTAAATATATAAAACACAGTGCATATACTTACAGCATTATTATTTAACTAAGCAGGACCTTTAAAACCTACTACGAATATATCATTTGTTTTGCCTATGAACAAGAGTGTGCAGCTGAATATTCTCTAAATACAAACATAAATTTAATGTAACACACAATTACATGCTAGGTCTGCTGACTAGTTTGCTGCCATATTCTGTTTATCTCTCTTATCTCACTTGCCTATTGACTGTGACGTTGTCATGGCAATTGTTTCATAAATATCCTAATATACCAGCCTTTTGTGTGTTCTTAATAGTTCTGTAGAGAGAGACTGTAACTGGCACCTTCAGGGGCACAGAATGGATCCTAGGTACAGTCTTAGGACTCTTACCACACTTCACTCAACCCTGTAAGACAACAGGTTAATTCCTTACTAGTTATCTTTGTTAGCATATCTAACATGCATGGATGGTCTAGTACAGCCAGAAAACACAACATCATGGCCAACGCGTGGTGCCTGCTGCAGGACTGCATGTGAGTCTGTTTTGCAAATGCAAACAGTAACACAAGGAAAAAGCAACGAGGTTACAGAGGGCACCAAGCAAGACACATGGCATTTTAGCTACAGATAACGTCATCTGTATGAAAGCTTGGATTACACATCAGGATTAGACTATTTCACAGTTACAAACAGGGATTGTGTTATTGCTGAGCATGTAGACACCTGCAGACACAAACTGATTTATTGCCCAGACCTGGTTTTTGACATTAATTATATTACTGGTGTGCAAGCAGATACACTTGATGTCTCTCTGGTTCTAAAAGCGAGACTAACACTGCTATCTTTATCTTGCATTGTGAAATAATTACACCATCTTTAGTTATAGCACACTGTCTTTTTAATAGGTCACCTGGGATATAAATAACAGCCCTTTTTGTGGCACTTCCTACTAAATACATTTAAAATTATAGCAATTTTTATTAGCACAGCATATTTATAAATTACACCATAGTGTTGAACATGTTGTTTCATGTGTGGGACAGTATTAGTGAGGGTGAACAAGAAGAACAATAAAGCCGAGATTTATACACCTCAGTACAACAGATTTCAGATTTAACAGGCTTGACAAGTAGTCATAATAAATTAAGGCTTTCCTGTGTGCTAGTTTGTACGCTTTAAACCACTGTTGTATTTTAAGTATATTTGTAAACGTAGATATATTTTAGGAAGAAAATGGTCTAAGGAACTTTAATTATATATCTTAAAGAACCACATACATTTAGTTGTGTAAGTATACATCATTAGTGCGTTTCATTAAACTTCCAGAACACAAAGATCTTTGCTGTAGGAAGAGTCACACAGTGAGAAGTATGTATGCTTTTGTCATTTGCCTTTACTATGAATGATCAGACCCACCCAGGCCACTTACACAAGTGATTCTGTTGTGTTTCTGCTACTCAGCTCACCAGCTCAGAGACATGCAACACAACAGTGGGAAGGTCTTTCACTAAAAGGTCCCCGAACAGTGAAATCTACTTTTCTGTAGCAATCAGCCCGCTAACTTCTGCTCCTCCCTGCTCCTCAGTCTCCTTTCCCATACCGCTGCCTGTGTTTCTCCTCCCAGTGTTCCAGTAGGAGAGCACATGTCCTGTTGTGTCAACACAGACACAAGACATAATGCCCATATGCAGGACACAAGGACAAACGTCTGCAACCCAGTGACCTTTCACCTTTGGTTTATGTCACAAAGAGGAATGAGCTGGATTGAAGCTTGATGAGATACTGGTGCTTTAGCGCTAGCTGATGTCCGGGGCACCTCTGGTCCCCACCTTGTGAAACAGGACCCCAGCATTGTGAAACTGCTGATGGCCTCATATCTGACCCCTGAAACTTCCGCCTGATCTCATGACTGACTCTGGCTGTCTGAAAGCTGACGTTATACTTTTCCAGCCTTTTCAAAGAATTGGTGCTGAACAGAGCTTCTTCTGGCATCATTCTTGAGGGATGCTGTTTGCAAAAGGTCCCTTTAGTGGCCCCATGTGAAAGCAAAGGTGTATTTTAGCTAACATGGAATAGGTCTGATAGTAGCACCTGCTGAGGAAAAGTCTTCCTTTTACATAGGTGGGATGTGTCGTGCTAGGGTGCGGTTTTAAAAATTATCTGTGTCTCACTTGATCTGGAATTACTACAGAATTATAATATGTTTTATTTAAAAGTGCCTTTTAGTCACTCAAGGTCCCCATACAAAAACAAACAATAAGCAACAGTGACAACAAATGAGAATTAATAAATAAATACAGTGTAAAATAAAAGTGATCACCAGTAATTGTCACCAGTAAAATGGTATGTAAGATTTGATTTGAGTGCAGCCTAATATCAAGGAGGATAAGCACTTCTGAAAAGGTAGGTGTTAAGACATGATTTTAACATGGCTGGACAGTCTGTGCTGTGAATTCCAGAAATGAGGGGCAGTGCAGCTAAAGGTGCTACAGCCCATGGTGGTCAGAGGGGCAGGAGGTGTGAAAAGCAGCCTTGATGAGGAGGAGAGAAAAGTACGAGAGGGAGTGTACACCTGTACGAGCTCTGAGAGATAGGGTGAAAGCGGAACAAGATTTTGGAGATCTTTAAAAGTGAGGAGGAGAATTAAAAAATTAACAGGGTATTTAATAGGGACCCAGTGGAGTCGTTAAAGAGAGGGGCCGAGGTGATGCATATAGGGGAACTGGGTTGTGAAATGGGCAGCAGAATTTTGGATCAGTTGAAGTTTATGGAGTATCTTTTGTGGTAGGCCAGATAAATGTGAATTACAGTAATAAACATGGGAGGTGACCAATGCATGTGCGAGGATGGCAGTGGACTGCAAGTTAAGGAATGAGTGGAGATCAGCAATGCTGCAGAAATGAAAGAAACATCACTTGGAGACATTGTTAATATAAGATTCAAATGATACGGTGCTGTTAAAAATTATCCTTATGTTTTTAACTTGGGAAGAAGAAGAATCTTTGGAACCATCAATACAAAGAGAAAACGTATTAGACTTGGAAAGAGTAGATTTAGACCCTATAAGGAGAACCTCTGTCTAATTGCAATTTAGTTTCTGAAAGTTGGAGGAGAACCATGTTTTTGAATCACTGAAGCAGTTGGTGAAACAGGAGGGTGGAAGAGCAGAGTCAGACTTTGTGGACATATAAAGTTGTGTATCATATGTATAACAATGAAAATGTATACTCAATTTCCTAAAAATGTCACCAAGAGGGAGGGGACAAATTAGAAACAGAAGGGGGCCTAAAACAGAACCTTGGGGAACACCATTGTAAATAGGGTAAGACTGACAACAGAAATTTGTTAGTTGGACAAACTGGGTGTGGTCCGAGAGGTATGAGGTAAACCAGGCAAGAGATTAACAAGTGATGCCAATAGCAGTTTAGTAAAATCGTGTGCAAAATGGTGTCAAAGGATGCACTCAAATAAAGCAAGGCAAGAATAGTTAAAAGTTCTGCTTCATCAGCCATCAGGAGGTCATTTGTGACCTTTGCTACTGCGGTTTTCATGCTATGTTTATTACGGAAGCCAGACTGAAATAACTCTAACAGATAATTGTTGTAAAGGTGAGCCTGAACTTGCATGGCAACTGCTTTTTCCAAAATTTTTGCAATGAAAGACAGATTTGAAAGTGGGTGGATATTATTGAGATTATTAGTATCAGCACAAGGTTTTTTAAGGATTGGAGTAATTGTGGCAGATTTAAAGGATGATGCATCAGAGTCGGACATGAGAGATGAATGAATAATGAGCTATAAGAGTGAATTCAAACAAGCTTTTTCCAGCTGAGCAGGTATGCACAGGATTTAGATGTATGGATAAGAGTACTTACACCATACTGTAAATGCTCCATACCATAGTAAAGTGTATGTAGCTGTGTACAACCTCCATATTTAGACATCTTAATGAAGGAGTTTTGAAACTATCATTGCACACAGTTGTTCCACTGAGTGAGCATAGTCTTTTTACTGGGACTGCAGTTCACTGATATACAATCTACAATCTAATTATACTGTCAAATTCTCCACTAAAATATCACACTTTTCCCCCTCCGCGACCCTTAATAGGATGAAGCGGTATAGAAGATGACTGACTGACTTTCCCCCTCCCATGTGTCTCTTTCATTCTGTCTGGTTGCTTTATTACTCTAATATAGATAGGTGTACTAGTATATCACATGTATTTGTGCAATTCACCTATTGAGGTGCATGTATCGGTAGGTTTGTACATAGTGTATGTATGTACTTTAGCCTACGGGTGTGTGGTCCTACGGAAGTATGTTAGCATATTCATGTTACTCGTTTTATGAGTTTTAACAAAAATATAATCTGGTATTTTTACACTTGTTATATAAAAGGTTAAAATTTATGACAAGTGAACATAGAAAGGCAGTGATATTTGAACACGGCATACCCAGAAACACGGTGCTCCTCTCCAGGCTACCCCATATCTGCTTTCTGAGACTGCAGTGATTTAGAGCTCCTGTCATGGCAAATAAAACATTTTATAATCAAATCTAAGAATTCAGCTAAAGATATACTACTCAACGCAAAACCTCAAAAGTTCTCCCTCTAGCCTCAATTACAAAGAATACTGTGATGTTTAAAATAACACAAAACTATAATTTAACGCACAACTTTTCTTCAAGGTCACAAAACCAGACTCTGTGATTTTTGATCACTGCTTACGACAAACTGTATGAGCTGAGTTCACATGAACTAAAGCAATTTCCCAACATGCAAAATTTACTTGAAACAACTACAACTAATGGTTTAATAATTTTAACTCCAAATATTCCAGAATACAAAGTACAGTTATTCATTTATTTATACAGCATAACATTGCTTCTTAACAGAGCTTATTTGGAAAAAGTGGATTTTTTCAGCATCTTTCACAATGTATCACTATTTCATAATGGACATCTGAATAGTCAAAGTTTTTGTGCGATTGCTTGTACACATGAAGACTTGAGCAGGCAGAGCCATCCTCTAGAGATGCTGAAGGAGTCATGGCGGCCGTCGGCATGTTAAGGAGCAGAACGAGACTCTTGTGGTGATGTGGTGTCGAAAGAGCACAGAGCGCCCTAACACAATGGACATGAACTACTCACATCACTTACATGGCACTCAGCATTGAGGGGTGGAGCTGAACCCTGTCCTACCACAAATCACCATCGTAAACTTCAAAGGTTGACATGAAACACACAAGAACTGGAATTCGACAGCAGGACCATGTTAAAGAGAGAAAAAAATAAAACAAAATATAAAATAACAAACTGGTACCTTTTGTATGTCAAGACTGCTGTTTAAGATTGCACTATAACGTGACATGCTGATAACCGCTGGATTTGTTAGGTTGGTGATTATGCCGTTAAAATGTCATACCACGACATCCTTGGTCACTGTGACCAATATAAATATCTTTTTTTTCCGTCACAATAACTGACTCACTGGCAACAATATGTCCTTTAGTTTGACCCATTTGTTTTTCTTCCTTTTTTCCCCTTTTCTGTAAACTGTCATTCCACATGGTCATTGAAAGCTGCGGGTAAAATAAAATTCCAGGGGAAGTAGCTTGTGGCTTGTCGTCTGCTCACTTGGCGTGTCTGCATCGTTTTCGCGTGACATAAGAGGGTATTGTAGTGCCGCTGCCTCCCCTTCCCTGCCTCCCGCCCTCATCTCCTTAGCATCTGTTTGTGTCCTGGGCAGGCCTGCTTTTTTGTCCTGGTTTTCTGCAGTTCGGTCTTATGCCCAGGGAGGCCCATGTGAGGATAGGTGCCCCCCAGCCGATTGATCATCGAGATGACTGCTTGCACATAGATGAATGCTCCACTGTGAGGATGACCGGGGCAAACAGGGAGCAGCCCCACACACTGAAATTTAATCAGGACCACCTTACACCCACTTTGGCACAACGCTTCACAGTTGTTGTCTGGCAGAGAGGCTGCTGTTTCTTGCCACAGGTTGCCTGTTATTGCTTCTCAGGTACATATGAAAGTCCTGCCATTCCAGAACAATCCACGTTTGTATAGTAAAATGTGAAGATAAATTCTGTAATTTATGATGACATGCTTAACAGAAAAATTTAGAAAAATGAGCAGTAAGACAGAAAGCGGTTATTTTTTCAGTCACTGTCAATTAAATGCTCAGCCCAATCTAACTGACACACTAGCAGGTTTGTGATTCTTTGATGTGAGGCAGCTGTGTAATTATTGTATTGGTACTCTCACCCACTGCACCAGACAGTGGAGGCCCTGTGCAGCACCTTCAGCGGGCGACTGGTACACCCTCAGTGTAGGA
>JABJVR010008047.1:0-10965 GCA_025773905.1 Chitala chitala | reverse complement strand
CCCCCCCCCCCCCCCCCCCCCCCCCCCCCCCCCCCCCCCCCCCCCCCCCCCCCCCCCCCCCCCCCCCCCGCCGGCGCGCGCCCGGTGGAAAAATATACCGCACGTTTTCTTAATTTATTAAACGTATTTTCTGTTTTAAATATAAAAGCGGTTACCCATGTCTCAAATATTAAACATTTAAGACAGGCGAAATAACAATTAGAATTACAATAATTAAAATCAATATTTAAAAGCCTGGCGCTGTTACTATTAATATGATAATTGCGCCAACGTTAATAGCAATTTTATATACACAATTAATCTATTATTTAATAAAATGTTTAAAATAGTGGTTAAATTACCTTCTAGTTATGACAATGTCTTCAGAGTCCCTGTTCAAATGTGAGATATTATAGTGAACCAAGTGTGTGTGTCTTTCTGTAGATTTCCTTTGTTTAACCAGCTGTAGCTATAGACGGGCTTTATGTCAACGTATGGCGCTTCTCTTTGTCCGACTACGTTAACGTTACAGCTGAACACATACGTGTAAATAACATGTAAACCCGAACTGTCATCAAAGCCAAATTCGGAGTAAAATAACAGAATCTGAGAAGACACTATTAAAATAATTAAATGCTCTATTTTTTAAATTTCTTTGTCCTTATCTGCTTATTTGCCTTTCTTTATGTGTCCTTCTTTTTCTTCTGCCTCAGGGCTTTGAAGGTTTATTTCGATTCGTCCTTTTATCTTTTGTTCTTCTCTCTTCCAGTTTAAAAATCGGTTCTAGTTCTGGACAGCTAGAGGTGCCGTTAGGCTCACTGTCTTGGCAAGTAATCACCGATAAATCCGTGCCTTCGTCTCGCTCGGATCTCACAAAAAATATTTGTGTATCACTCTTCTGGTCTCAGATCTTCTTTTTTATTTGCCAAATTTTTCGTACCACCCTTTACCCTTTCTCCTGTCGCTGATATTATTAATTAAATTGTTTTTCCTAATGTCTAACTTGCGCTTATTGCCAATATATTATTGCTGCTTTAAAATTACTTTTTTGTTTGTATGTATTCTATTTTTTATAATAAACATTAAACAATATGATTATAATTAAAACCCTAATTGTTATCGTTTTTCTCCCGCGGTACCTCTTTTTCTCCGTTGCTTTTGACGTCGTCTGCCGGTGTCTCCCTCCCTCTCCCTCCCTCTATCTCTCCTTTCCTCTCCCTTGAGCTCTGACAAGCTGTGATGTAACAAGCAGGGACCGTCGACAAAGTCTTTCAAGTGTGACCTCTTATATATTTTTTAACAAGTCAGTTATCATACAAAAATATTAACTAGTCTTAGAATCCCACACGTTAGGAGCTTGCTTTAATGACAATAAAGGTAAATTTTCAGAGATAGGTGTTCACGATATTCATAATTCGTTTTAGCTAATCAATTTTAATTGTGGTAGATTCTAATATTGGGATTTTGTATAATATAAATGCGTTTATATGTACATATAAAATAGATTTCTCTCGTGAAAAACCAAAGCAGGTAAATCGAGATTAAATGTGCTTGACCTGATAATGAGGCGTATAAATTAATTAAATGTTTTTCGTTTTTCGTTTTTCGGTTGTGTATAGCGCTGACAGATCGTGCCTGACATTCTGGCCTGCAGAGCTGCCTATTGTTCTCGCCGCGAGCTCTGACCGTGGTGCTGAATGCTTGTACTTACGCTAAATCTGTGGTGAACACAGTACACACACCGGACAGTAAAGACACACATTGTTAAGAACGGACAAGGCACACAGCACGCATTTACTGAACGCGCACCCATGTAAAGTGCATGTAAATTGCATAAAGAAACTGCTTACGTAAACTGTATAAGTCACCGACACGGCTGCTGTACAATTACAATCCTATTTACTGAAGGCTTCATCTCAGAGTAAATGTATTCATTCATAGCATACATAAAGTGTGACTGCGATTGCAGTATACATACATACATACATACATGTATATATATACACACACACACACACACACAATGTCTATAATTTTTGAATTTGCAGGAGTACAGTGTGACGTTCCAGAAATAACTCCTAAGACAAATGGCCTTCTCTCCTTGTTTTACTATAAAATAAAAAATAAATAGCCAGTTACTGGTAAATTGTAGTAATTACTACGTTCTTAGCCGGCCCTGGTGCCACTTCTTTCTTTAACTACACGTTTAAATGCTAAGAATGTCTTAAGTTGCCGCCATCTGTCATGTGCCCAGCTCTTCCTAGGCTGCACTAACCCCCGCATGCAGAGCGACAATACAAAACTTTTAAGATTAAATAAAATACATTTAAACCCAACAGTGAGAGCAGAACTACAGCGAGAACCCGGGAAAATATTTGCGCGATGCCAAACGCATTAAGATATTTTCAGAAACGGATTCACACCATCACCGATACTGAAAAACAGCGACCCCTAGTGGGAAAACATGGACCGACATTAAAATTGATATAACGGAATGACGCTGTTTCACCGTGCAGGGCCGCAAGGTCCTGGCCCGGTTCCTTCTTAACTTCATGGCTTGTATGTGATTTACTGCTTGGATAATAATAAACCCCAGCCTAAATACGTAAAACTAGAATTACAAATTCATACAACAGTCTGTCCCCAGAAAGCAGTGTAAAGAACTGTAGAAACCCAAATACAAAAATATTATATACCATAAAAAAAGAATCCTTAAATTTCACAATGAGGACATAAGCAAATAAGGACAATGTTACCTTTACATTTTATTTCAAATCAAGGTGTGAAAACGTTTTCCACACATTTCAGTTTGTCTTGAAAGTGTAAAAAAGACATTTCATATTTCAACTAGCAAAATAGTAATATGTTGTAGCTCCTTACAAAACAAAAAATAAATTATGTGATCTTTCATAACTGATAAATTACCAACAGTCTTGTGCCTTTTAAATAAATTTTTGTAATAAAGCAAATTTAGACATAGTAACGTACACCACACATAGACACACACAAGTAAGAAGCTATGAATGGAATCTTTAAGCACATAATTATCTTACAATACACTGTATCCCCCCAGAATTACATCTCAGACACACTCTCCTCTGTAGTTCTGTTTAGACCAAATGGATCTACTGCATTAAAGGCAAATATATCACAAGCCTCGACAGACTCTCGGCATACACACCTGAATGCAAATTGTTATAAGACAAATTTTACTGCTGTACTCATTTCATTTCTGGGTACCCTCAGATGATATCAAATTGCTCCTTTAGCTGTAAACTCAAGAGGAACAGCCATACAATAGCTGTGTTGCAGCATTAAACCACTGGTAGTTATCATGTTCACCAAACATGGTTGTTCTGTAATGGTTGGTCACTTCTACTGTGTATACAGGTATACGTGCCGTTGTTATACATGCAGAGTGGACTCTATACCACAAATCATATGATATAAATACAAAAATGCTAAATAAATGAGGATGGTTCTGGATAATGTAAAGATCAGTTACAGTGATCCTTGTAAGGTCCTAAGTCATTTAGAAATGTTTAATCAACATGCCAATATGGTGCCTAGCCAAAGATTTCATCCAAAATGATTTTGTATATTACCCATTGACCACTGGATTTGTAATGGAGCGGTATGGGTTAGGTATGTACAACAGAAGTCCCCTTCTGAGACTTAAAGGGAAAATATTCAAGATAACACAATTTTTCAACATTATGCCACCTGCTGCTCAAAAATGTGTAATTTAAACAAAAATAAAACACACAATATATTAGCCATAGTAAAACATCTACTGTATAATATATGAACGTCAACAATTCAGCTGCAATATATATTAATACAATATAAATATGGTTAGTAAAAACAGAAACAGCATTAAAAAACAATGCAAATTAAAAAGCAGTATTCTTCACTGCAGAAAAATATGCAAATATCAGGAAAAAATATATATAAAAATATAATATTCACTTGCAAATATACACGACAGACTATTGTGTGTGTTTATGTGTGTACATGTGTCTATAAATACGACACAATATAAACAGAATAAGGTAAGAGGAGCGGCGTGGGACAACGAACAACTGTACTCTGAACAGGTGGAGGCACAGACCGGCCACACTCAGCAGTCTGTCCTTCCAGGAAACAGTAAGAGAAAAGGCGGACACACGACAGACGTGCCGATGTACACGCACACGCAGACACGTAACGGTGTGAGGACCCGGGGAGCGAGCTGACTGCAGGCTGAGCAGACCCAACCCGAACCGTACGTCCCTGCTGATGGATAATGTATGTATATAGTAACTGGCAGGCTGCCCCCCCCTTACATAATTACACATCTCCATTTGAGCACCCATCCTCTTCAGCTGCCTTTAGATGCCCCAACACAGAACTGTTAGGTTATAAATACAGACCAATTCTCTTCAGAATGTGTTTTAGATAATAGATTAGCAGACGCTTCTATCCAAAGTGACTTACAACATTTCATATGCATGTTACAATGAGCCAGCGCAGGGTGTCTTGCTCAAGGACACACCTGGTGGCTGGACTGGGATTTGAACTGGGAACCTTCTGCATCCCAGCCTGATGTTCTACCCATTTACACTTGTGTGAGATGGTGATTTTTTTAAAATATATTTCCAAACATCAAAATGTTAATATTTCTGCAAATACCTTCAGGCAAACGGGCTTCAATTAGTTTCCTCTGATCAAGCGACAGCTCTCTAAAAAGGCAGACTACCAGCATAAACACAGAAGCAAAACATTAAAGATGTGATTAAAACTAGCCAATTAAATCTATTTTGACAGTTTACCATGAAGCTTTTCTTCTCCCACCCACATCTCAGCCTGTCGGTGGCAGTAAAATAAACCTTTACACGATGAGCTGTAAGTATCCACAGCATCTTTCAAACATCCTCTGTTACACAACGCACAACATCGTAACACTTCTCTCCTAATCTCACACCTGTTGAGAACGTTGTGTAGGTTACATTCCTGTTTCCACATGTAATTGTGCTGTACTAAAGCAGTGTGGTTACAGAAACGCAACACACAAATATTTCTTCTCGTTACCATGTTAACTGGCCACCGCTCCACTGACAAGCAATTTCCTACATTTCAGCAAGGCTTCTCGTACATTTGGCTGGTTTTTGGTACATCTGCATCCAGTTGACCTATGACCTTTGTTTTACTGTATTTCAGTTGACTTTGGTTCTTGTTTTTAAATATTTAAAAAATGTACGTATATCTTTCTTTTTGGTATCAGACTGGATAACACCTCACGGACAATATTTTACCCAGGTGAATTTGAATTTTCTGATTACGTTACATGGTGAAAAACGTGCCCCGTGAGGCATGGCTGCGGCCCCCGTCACACTGGGGAGGTGGGACCTCAGTGGGCGGGGCCTCAATTCCTCTTGGCCCTCTGGGCATTCTGAGCACATGAAGCACAGCAGACTGTCTTGTAGTATGAGTACACACACAGGCGCGCCTGCACCACCGTCATGCAGTTGCCTCGCTTGTCCCTGCAGTTCTCATCTGGGGAGGGGGGGGTGTTTAAAAGGGAAGGGGCAGGAAGTCAGGCACAGACACACATATACGTGGGCGCGTGATTTCCAGTGTGGGGCGATGCATACCTGACACCTGCGGGCTGCACGGCAGAGTGTTGCACGGCTGCTCACGCCGGGGCCTCGATGCATGGTCACAGTCCATGCTGCTCTGTTTGTCCGGCGTGAGACACCGTAGGTCTCGTGTCTGGGAACCTTTGCCACATGAGCGTGAACACTGTGGCGTTCAGAAGGAGAAACGCTCAGAAGGGAGACCGTGTGCATAAAACTCAGCAGAGAACAGAGGTCAATAAAAACAAAGGGAAGGTGAATCTCATGTGGGTGGGGCCGACACCGTACCGCGCTCCACTCTGTGGTGACCCACTGTGAGGTACACGGTTCCGTCTCGCAGGTCTGGATGGGGGCCGGCTTTTCGAGGTGTCCGCACTCAGCGCCTGGCAGCATGCTGAAGTCACTCCCCGCTTTCTGGACGCAAATGACGTCGCGTCGCTGAGTACCGTTGCCACAGGTGGAACTGCACTGCTCGGGGGAGAGGAGACGGAAACCCGTCCGTCAGCACAGCGAAGCCGCGGGTAAGCAGTCCCTCCTTTCACAGTGCAGCCTGACCTCGTTCCCAGCCCTCCCTTTGCTCTGGTTCTCTCACCGGGCCCCAGGGTCCAGCAAACCACATGGCGGTGGGGACACACGCTCCGCCATTGCACGCCCTCATGTCTGCAGGCTTGTCTGCGACACACTCTCCCTGTCCGTCACCTCCGCCCCCACTGGACAGACACACCACCTCTCTCCGCTGCACTCCTGGGCCGCACTGAGCTGAACACTGACAAGAAAGCGAGCATGGCAGGCGGAGAAAGACGATCAGATCCTTTATTTCGCCACCACTCGGAAACAGAACGACATCGATCTGCCATTATTAAAGTGATCAGTACACCTTCAATACCTGTAATGATCTTACGTATGAAAGGTCGGTGTGTCACTGCAGCATAAATGCTAATTAGTAACTTGTTGCCCAGATGCTGAATGCCGCTACAGAGAACAGTGCCATTTATGTTTGGCGTAATTAGGCTGGTGCCCACCGGCACCGTGTTTACAGCTCATTATAAAAAGGGCACAAGATGAACAGACAGACATTACAGATTTGTTAAAATATAAAGACAATCCTGCATCTAACGTGGTCACCAACATCACTCCCCAAAATAAAACTGGCCAACTTTAAATAAGGAGACCTTTTCCTGGCATTTTTATTATGCCACAAGTACATACAGATTACCAACTTGGCACCTTTGCTTTTTGTTTCAAATTTTATTAGGTTCCACTGATTGGAGGGTAAGTTAAACACAGTTACACAATTTGCGTTTTTTTTGTGTCCATGTAGGTTTCCTTTATGACGTAATATCAGTTCTGCTAATTTTGTGCATATAACCATTAAAAAACAGATACAAACACAATTTCAATGGCCATCAGTATAACAGGGGTGTCATTATATTGCTTATCTAACTTTCAATACAACTTCTTCATTATAACAAGGTTGCAGTGCTTTAATCACTGTGTTGTAATACATTAAAATAAATGACTGCTCTTTGACATTAATTCGACAGGACTATATAATTAGAAATATCAGCAACACTTCCATGAGGATGGGTTCCGACTTCTGGTGTCTACTCACCGTCTGTGTCCAATCAGTGAAGTACCAGTTTGTGACACAGGGACCCATGTGACAGTCCTCACTGCCTTTAGGGCGGAGCCTGGCATTACACTCCCTGTCATTCACAATGTTGCCGTTGTCACTGACGCAGCGGACACTGCGCATCCTCTTCCCCACCCCGCAGTCCACAGAACACTGGGAGTTAGAAACACGAGAGACCACCTCACCATAGGCACGTGGAATACCCTCAGAAATAAATGTCCCAAATGCATGTACTTCTCAGTACCAAACACACACACACACACACACACACACACACACACACACACACACACAAGCACTCACAGAGCTCCAGTCGGTGCCGATCTCCCATCGCGAGCAGACGCGGAGGAGGCAAGTCTGGGTGGCGTTGGGGCGGGGCAGCTGTGCACAGCGCTGGGGGTGCACCATGGTAGAGCGGTTACCAAAGCTCTGCCTGCACTGCAGCTGCCTGTGCTGAACTCCCAGCCCGCAGGAAACGCTGCACTCGGACCAGGCTCCCACCTCCCAGCTGCGAGGGAACATGCTGAGTGTTAGGGAGTTCACACCACAGCCTCGCTCTGTGCATACTTTTCTCACACAAGTCGAAGAGCACAACACGTTTGGCAAGAGCAAATCACAGCATGGCTGACACAAGAAGACAGAAAGTTCCACGGTCACACTTCACGTTTGGAAATCACTTCAGCCTCCTCCATTCCCTTTGTTCGTGCACTGCAAGAAGAATTTCTTGTACAAATAACCTCAAAAAGGCAGCTCTACCATTTTACATTCTAGGAGGACAGAATTACTACTATTACACAGTGACTATAATGAATTGCTATTGATCAGCACTTTAAATACAGTATTATGTGTCTGCCAGCTGGCTCCTTCCACACTGAATTAGCCTGTCAGTAGTGCTTGTAGCTTAACAGTTACTTGTCAGTGATCAAAGAAAAAGGAAGAAACAACATCCGTTGGAAGCAAAGGTACATAAAACACATGCCACCACTTCGGTTATTTATTAGTGCTGCTGCATTACATTGCACTATTCTGTTGTCAGGAAAACAGTTTTTGATTAAAATATTTAAGGAAAGTGAATGTTGATCATGGTTGGTACACTTGCTCACTTGCGTGCGCACACACACACACACACACAAACACACACACACAAACACACACACACACACACACACACACACACACACAAACACACGCGTGCACGCGCACACATAGAAATAAATAGACATACAATGCTGGACATGGGTGGAGGTTGCATGGTTCCTCCTCAGGAGCAGGTCGAGTGACTGAGTCACATTTCCTGTCAGGCACTTCCTGTTCTGTGTGCCGATTGACACAGTACACAACTCTGTGCTGAGAGCCTGCAGACAGGAAGAAGATAAAGCATTAATCATGTTGCTTTAATTAACGGTCAACAACACTCCCTCAAGTCAAAATGGTGGTGCAATTACAAAAGTGACCACAAGGCGGAGACAGATTACAGCAACAGATGATTTGAATCTGTGGAGGGTCAGCCCTGTTACACTGGTGCTGTTTGATATAAGCTGATCCTGAGCAGTTGGGCTGAGATTGCTGTGGGTCTTTAGAGGGGGAAGATGTAGCAGAGTGTGAAATGCTAGGGTAAAAATCCCTGGTAGTCGTCAGAAGAGTCTGATTAGTCCAACAAGTGAGGGATTTACATCTTTAGCACAACGGGCTAATCCTCTTGTCTGGTAGGTCTGAGTGGGCTGCTAAGTCCCAGGTTCTAACAGAGGCAGGGTTACCACTCTTACAGAGGACTAAAGCAGAAAGTACACAGATACAATCAGCTGTTCTGACATTCACACGTGAGTGATGGCTGCTCACCTTTGCCACAGGAGGCGGAGCACTCCGTGAGCCCGCCCCTCCGCCACACAAAGACAGGCTGAGTGTCCAGCGGCAGATCTGTACGTGGCGGGATTCGCGCATGCCGATTTGGCCCTAAGCCTCGTGACCGGGACCTCTCGGGAATCCACCTCCTCTCTGCAGGGGAGGAAGCCGGGGGAGGGGCTGGAAGAGGGGGGGCATCGTCTTCAACTCCCACAGTAAGAGTACCTGGGGAGGGACACAGATGAGGACACACGACAAACGTAGACAGACAGGTGAGAAACGGAGAGATCAGGTCAAACCATGTGAGGAGGGAAGGACAGAAAACCTGTAAAAAAAAAAAAAAAAACAAAGGTGGGATATTGCTAGGGTTTAAATACAGAGCTTGTCCAGCTGTGTCAGTGGGATGTTCTTAGACAGCCCTTAATAATGTCAACATCAGATGAACATGAGATGAACGTGGATTCACTATCAGACCAGATGTGTTTGCTAGACTAACTGGAATTAATCAATGCCTGGAGTTAACGGGCTGCCTGCACAAATCCACTTCCTTCGCTCCTTGTGCAGATGTCATAAGGACAGTGAGACGTGACAGAGAAGCTCACTGATCTCTCTGAAAGGTGCTCTCTCCCCATCATTCGCTCCTACGGTTGTTCTGCCTGCTTCCTTCTCCACAGGAACGTAGAACTCATAATCGATCCCAGGATTCTTTCGGTGGTGGATGATCTGTGGTGGAGGGGTGGGGGTAATTGTTAAAAAAACAATGAAAAAGTATTTCCAACTGTTTAGAGAGCAAAAATGCACTGAAAATCATGCAAAAAAGAGAAGTGAAGCTGTTTATGGTTGTGTATAGAGGGAAAAGCAGACAGCAGAGACAGCTGAGCATCGCGCTCCATCAGCGAGCAGCATTTACTCACGTAGAGCTGCAGCAGGGCAGTAGTGGGGCCGGGAGCGGTCAGCGTCTCTCCCACACCGTCGTCAGGCCCCTCGGGGCTTGCCCGGGGCCGGCTATAGCGGAAGGTGGTGCCCCCGGCCGGGTAGTCTCCCGGAGGGTCCACCGCCCAGCGCCCGTTCACCACCGACTGTCCTGTGCCGCTGCGCAGAGCTACGTGTGCAAGAGAGTGAGGTGCACAGCAGACGAGTGAGTTTATGTCGATGCACACTGGTACACGCACCGGTACACGCAACGGTACACACACTGGTACACATTGCTACACACACCAGCAGACATACTGGTACACAACGGTACACACTGGAACACACACCGGTACACACTGGTACACACATTAGTACACACACTGGCACACACATTGGTACACACACTGGCACACACATTGGTACACGCACTGGTACACACTGGCTGACAGACAAGCACGTATCATATAACTAACCCTGGACTCATCTGACCCCACTTTTCTGGCTTTGTTCAAACAGCTTTCCTGGCATTAAGACATTACATAAGTTCTTAAAAATTACTGCCAAAATAACAATGCAAGGAAAGCTAAAGTGCATTTAGCTTGGTCCAAACCACAGAGCGTCTGTCTGATTCCGCGCCTCTCCCACTGCTGATGAGCTGCGGTTGTTACAGTGTGGCCGCACTCACCCAGGTAGTTGGAGCTTGCTTTCCTCTCTGTGATGTTGATCGCTGTTGACCCGAGGGGGATGTCCAGTATGTGATGGTAGCCCAGAGGAACGCTGGTGTTGAGGAAGCTTCCGGAAACCCTCTTGCAGGACGCGTTCCGGCCCCCACACACCCCGCACCTGTCCCGCATCAGGCCGGAGCCCAGGATGCCATCACAGCCCTCACTCTGTTGGAAAAGGAGAGGGCAGGATGACAGTCAGCAGCACCATGACAATTTAGATGTGACCCCCCCCCCCCTCCCAAAAACACAGCAGCAG
>JABJVR010008046.1:0-10965 GCA_025773905.1 Chitala chitala | reverse complement strand
CTCCTCATTTACATGAACTTGCTTGGAATGAAAAACTGCAGAATAAGGATTTCTTTTTAATGACTCCTTCTCATTTCAGCCTTGGCACAGCTGAGTAAAAAAAGGTCAGGCAATAAAGAAAATAAAGTAAGACAGCCCTTTCCTTTGACATGGTGAACCCATTGCTGTACATCAGCAGTGATTTTTCCATAAATGCTACTTTAACACATTTAAAGTGATAGCAGAATTTCCTCAAGCGAAGGCAGAAGTTCTCCTGCTGGGCATGGTTAGTGTTGACTGGGGCTCTAAGGTTGTCTGCTGTTGACTGAAGCGCTTACGTGGAGTATACAATCTGTCCCAGCATGCACCACTACTCAACCCAAACTATCCACTGAGAGTAAAGGCATTTTAGCTATAGAAAAGATAGATCAGTTCAGACAGGCAGCTGCCTGTGTGTGTATGTGCAAGTGTGCATGTAGATGAAGCAGACAGTCATTCTAACACTCTGACCTAGTTTCACATCTAGAGAAAATCACCCCTTACTAACAGCCTTGCGTATGCGTTGAGTTGTTGATGGAGTTGAAGTGGAAATTTGTGCTTAAGTATCTACACTGCTAGGTATGTGGAATCATATTCATTTTAAAAGACTGGGTCTGTGTGTTTTCCACATGTATAAATAGGTGAATGAGTTTTTGCAGAAGTGTGCAGGTTTGAAAGGAAATTCCTGTGTGTGTGTGTGTGTGTGTGTGTGTGTGTGTGTGAGTGTGTGTGTATGTGTGTGTGTGTGTGTGCGCGTATACGTGTGTGAACATTATGTAAATATGCCCTGCAGATAAAATCCGAGAGCCACATTTGAGAACTGGGAAGGTGCTGTGATAAATTTCATTTCCAGCCAGTGCCATGTACCAGCGTGATTGACGGGCCTTTGCAGGTCTGGAGTTTTTGGTGTGCATCTGAGCCTCTCATGGAGACAGCGAGTAATTCATGTCATCGGTTCGCCACACAGCACTGGGGCTGTAAATTAAGACAGGCGTGTCTTGCCAACGGGGAAGTGCGGGGCCCCTCACCACCCCCCCCCCCCCCCCGAGTTCCACTCTTACCCCATTAATCAACCCAGGGCACAGGGAATTCTCACCTTGTAACTCATGTCAAAAGGGTCGCTGCTGCCTGCAAAACTTTACATTACTTTTTGAAACAGATTCATTTTTACAAAACGTGTTTTACATTCTGTACATTCCCTCAGCAATTCCACCCCACTGCCAGAGACAATTCACGGTTGGACCTGAATTTCAAGTTATTACTTGTAAAGTGTTTTTCTGTCCATCTTCTTGAACAGTCAAATGGCCTGATCCCAGTTAGTCGGGGAAAATTCCCGAGGTGCATACTGGGCAACAGAGCGCTGTTATACCTGGCTCTGCAGTGCAGCCACAGCTCTTAAAGTCATTCCCTTTTTGATGGATGCTGCAACCCAGAAGTCAGGTCAGCAGCTTCCAGTGTATGACCCACAGTGGACGCCTGTTATAGCTGGGTAGGGGAGAAGGAGGTACTGAAGCTACAGCATATTGGCCAACATTTCTGCTTTTTCTGGAAGGACGTGTAAATATCAGAAAAAGGACGCAATCACAACATCTTGACAGTGAAAGAACAACACAGGAACTGAGGGCGCATTGTGCCGAAGGGCTTTGTGGCAAAGATTCACGTGTTTTCCCATCTGATTACAACTAAGACTTGTACAGCGCAAAAAAAAAACACAAAGGTTTTTTTTTTTTTTTGTTTCCACAAAACGGAAAGCAACACCATGAACAAAAACAAATGCAGAGCAGCCAGATGAGGGAGTCCAGCTGGGTGGCTTCCTACCCCCACCACCACCTCATATCCGCTGAGCTTTCATGCCATTGTCGGATGCCCAATTCGTTACACAATGAGCCAAAAGCTCGGCCTAGACTTTCTACGCAAACAGGCCAGGAGCCGTACAGGAGCAGGGCAAACCCAGTAGGGATGTTGGATTTATGCTCATCGTGTCCTCGAGAGCGCGGTCGAGCGGGAGGCAAGTGGTCACCGTGGTGATCAGAAAGTGGAGCGATGGTTAAGCTGCAGACTGTGCCCCCCCTGCCATTTACCATTTCTGTCACGTCTGTGCAATGGCTGGTAGGTTGAAAAATGTTTTGAGCTGCAAACAATTTAACATTCATTGTTGATAACAGAAGAGCTGCTCAGGAGTTGCTCTGTCTACCATGAAGCTTAGGTGCCTCTTAACATCTCATCTGTCGCTATCAGATTGTCTCACTCTTTTAAAGTTACACGTAAGAGCTTTTTTTCCCATGAGAGATTTGGATGGCTGATTTGTGCAGCATGTTATCAGACTGTTGGGTGTCGCTAAATTACTTGGTATTTCTGCATTGAATAACTATTGTTAAAATTTCTCTTACAAGGAAGTAGCATTATGGCAATGGAGATCTGCTTTTCCAGTCCTGCAGATTCACATTCATGTTGCTTTTTGTAAAAGACCAGATGAGCTAAGAACAGATGGATTTCTACCTTTGAATGTCATTAGCTTCATATTGTTGTGTCTCTGTGTAGGTTACGTGTGTGTGTGTGTGTGTGTGTGTGTGTGTGTGTGTGTGTGTGTGTGTGTGTGATGAGATGAGAGCACATATGTGGAAAAGGAAGGTAAAAGGTAAGCTGAATGGTACACAGATGAATTAATGGAGAACATATTTATAGAAATTAAATGCCACATGCGTGTAAATGCGAATCCACATGCTCCATCATCATGTCAAACCTATCTCAAAAACGATGAAATTTCACAGCCCTTTGTGGCCGTCTCCTTCTGACTCCTAAATCATGCAAATTCTCTTTTACAACAAAAACAAACCATCTTTGGCACTCCTTGAAATATTACGTATTATTGGCAAAGGCATTTTCCATAGTTACAGGAGGTTTGTTTTGGTCTTACTGCCATTAATTTCTAATCTAATTTTAAAATTCTGACACTTAACCCAGATTCCAAGATGAATGCTGAAAACTTTTCCTCAACATGAATGACGTTTTGTGAAAAAATTTTTAAATGAGTTTAAAAGAACAGCTCACAGACTCAAGATACCAGTCTTCAACATGACTAACACACCTAAACAGCTTCCATACACACAGGGAAGGGAATCAAGTTCATAGCTGAGAAGGTGGGTTGTCTACAAGGACTTTGTTTTCCGCATTTAACCAATGCTTTTGGGGGGGAGCAACGAGCAGATGTTTTTTCAGTGTGCAGGGAACTAGCATTTGAGTTTCTTGTTCAAGGACATACCTGGCACCTGGGCTGGGATTTAAACTGGGAGACCTTCACATCCCAGCCTGATATTCTAGCCATTGAGGCACCAGGCTGCTAAAAAAGGCAGTAGAATCATTGGAGAAAAGTTCTCCTTGGTCCT
This sequence comes from Chitala chitala, assembly GCA_025773905.1. NCBI lineage: Eukaryota > Metazoa > Chordata > Actinopteri > Osteoglossiformes > Notopteridae > Chitala > Chitala chitala. Next base: position 7,561 of record JABJVR010008046.1, on the reverse strand, counting down.
ACAAGCTTAAGATATATTCTTTCACGCAGTGACTAATATATATAAGTTACATGCAAGCCATCCGTTGCCTGTCATACGCCTCATCTGAAAACCATCACAAAACTACAAATGCCACAGCATGTGTGGAAAGTACAGATGAACAAACCAGGTAACTGGCAGCAATGTTTTAGTCTAGAGAACATTTTTTTGACATACAAATGCTGAAATCTCTTTCTCATATCACAAAATATTAAAATCTGCTCTGCATTTAACTTTTTAAATGTTATTATTGCAAGTGTGTCTGTGTCTATGCATGTGTTGAGAAGTGGTTCTGGCGTCAGAGGTCAGACCGAGCCCCAGTCACATGACCACAGCCGCCCTATTCTTGAGGCCTATTGCTCTTGCTTCAGGAAATCAACAACTCTGTAAACTCTCAGGAGGAAAAAAGAAACAAAAAAAAAGAAAGAGAGGAAGTTACAAATCCAGAGACAGTAACATGAGGGGTGGGCTTTCATTTTAGTCTGTGGGCCCTTATTATACAGCTTGTGCAACATAGCTGGAGCTTTTAAAAGTGGGAGATTCCAGCATGAGGGGATATCTTACATCCCTAAGTCTTCCTGCTCACCCATGCAGTCTCATTCCATTTGGCTACACATGATGCATGTAGGGACATGACTTTGCTGCGCACCCCCAGCAGCCCAACTCTTGGGCTTAATGTCTTACTTATTCAGGTTTCTAATAAAAGTTTACCATACATTGCATAATAAACAAAGCAAGCAAAAGACCAATTGGTGCTTTTCAGGTGCTACATTGATGCATTTTAGAAAAGTTTAATTTAAAAGCAAGGAAACAGAACCTTTGTTTTTACAACAGCAAACCTTCGGACAAAGTTAGTTTTTCTAATTTCACACGATAATTATGCCTGTGAAGTGCTTTGTGTAGGAGTTAGACCTAATGTCTTTTTAGAAAATTTAGAAGCAGGCAGAGGACATGCACTCTCTCTGTAGAGGAGAGCAGAGAATGAAGGAACAGTAAGTAGAGCGTCAGCTGAAGGCTGGAGGATACCCAAGGAGGATGGAGGATACCCAAGGAGGCTGGAAGATACCCAAGGAGGATGGAGCCCTGATAACGGCAAGCGCTCAGCTGTTGAGAACAGAATTTTCCATTGCGTTGAAGTCTGGCCACAGGGCTCGGCACACTGGCACGCAGCTCGTTGGCTTTGTATAATGGTGTTTTTAATTTGCTTGCTGTTTTGTTATTGCACAGAGGCAGGGAAAACCTGACTTTAAACTTCCAGAGGTCTGTGACCATCATTTCCTCTATACATGTACACACACAGACAAACACAGACAGACAGATCACACACACAGTGACACAGACACACACACACACATACACACACAAACACACACTCATCTGTCACTGTCTCCAGACATCTTGATCCATTTTCAACATAACTTTCAACATAAGTTCTATAAAACACCACCAGAGCTAATATGTGCACATTTTCCCTATTCCCCACCTTCCTCCATTTTTGTACTCTCATAAATATCACATAAATGCTTTGGACTATTCATTAGCTAGCGAGAGCTGCCAGAGTGTAATGCTAAAATCACTTCAGATACATCCAAAATGGAATATGCACTGAAGTTGTACAAGGTTCCTTGCCATGTTACTCGATTACACAGTTATTGCATTTCCAGATGACCAGCTTACTACTCGATAAAGTTGGAAAATAGATGTATACTCACTAAAATACTGTTATTAATCTTAATTTATTCCCACACGCAACTACTGTTCAAGAATATTGGCTGTAATTCTTAGAGTCACACATGCAAAAGTACAACCAGGCAAGCAGGTTCCAAAAAAGCTGTATATCTAAGCTGGAGGCAAAGACTATAGAACAGTTCTTTTATGCACTAAAGCCCTACCCTGTGCCTTTTTAATGAAAAGGTTTGTCTGGTTTTGTTTATGTATAAGATTCCTGAACATACCATAAACATTAACAGTAAATGCCTTGTAAGGAAGTAAGTATATGTCTGTGTGCGCAGTGTGTGTGTTATTATGAGTTCATGTGTCTAAAAATTGTTTCTCTATACCACACATTTGCATTTCTGTTCCTGCCTGCCCCTCATTGTAATTCAACGAGTTACTTTAAGTTATACGAACGAATAACTTTAAGTTATTCTTAAGGTAACCTCAGAAATTTTAAGACAAGTTACAAAAATTATAAGCAAAAAAAAAAAAAAAACTTAAAGTTTTGGGGTCAATTTAAAATGCCTTTTTTATTACAATGTATATTTTCATTTTGATTAGCAACAATTATCACTAAAATCTTTTGAATGCTTACACACACACACACACACACGGACGCACGCACACACACACACACACACACACACACATATAAAAGTGCACAAATTAAACTTCTTTCAGAAGTGAGATGCTGTCTCCCCCAAGGCCTAAACCCCACTGGGGCTCGCTGGGGCTGGTGTGTTGGAGAGGGAGGGGTGACTCAGGCCAAGCCAGGCTCTTGTCCAGACTTGCAGGCCAGTCATGCTTAGTTTGGTGCAGGAATGCATTATTGGAAACACAGACCCTCCCAGCCGTTCATAACCAGATCCAGTCATGTGACCCCCCCCCCCCCCCCTCTGTCACATGCTCTCCATCTGTTACACACACACTGGTGCATGAGAAGTGAGAACTCACATGGGGTCAAATGCTAGTACGACATCTTCAAGGATTTCCTGCGCTCATTTACTTTCTCTGTATTTCTATACATTGGAAGCTGAGATATACAGTGTGCCTAAAATATAAAAACAGCTACACCAACTTCTGTTTTAAGTACATATGCAAAAATTTGCAAATGAATGTTGTGCATGAGTAGTAATATTGAGTTTATTTCATAACAAGTTCTGTTAAATGATTTTTCTTTTACACCAACTCAGGGGTATAGTTATATGTCCAGGGGACTTTTGGAGAAAGGCCCACACTAGAATTTTACTCTCCCCACAATAGAAAACTGTGGTCCCCTGCATGCTATAGGGTCCCCTTTCAACTCTGAGCACCCTGAATCATTTGTGACCCCTACTTCTAGGCAAATATGCTGTTTACTATCACCCTATTTAATGACATATTTTTTTCCTGTTACTGAATACAATAGACACATGACATTTTAATTACAATAATCCACAAAGACACCCATGATATTCCAGCACATGGTTTAAAATTAAACAAAAGACCATCTTCCCATCCATGGTCTGCTATTACAGTTGCTAATCACACAGTCTTTCTATTAGCTGCAAAAAACCTTGACTCCAGTATTCTCTTTCTCTCAGCTCCCAAGGATTCTGGCCAAAACGTACAACTTTCCTCTGTAAAACCAGCCTAGAAAGCAGAAAAATATAAGTGTTATTAATAATCACCAAGAAGTGAAATTAACACCACATGGATAACATTTGGAGAACCGTTCCTGAAACACGAGTGGATGAAGCTTCTTACCCAACTCAACCTTGTTGTGGGTACACTTGTACCAACGCCTTGTTTTTCAGCTGGCTCAGATGAGGAAAGGAATGTTTAATATGGTTTAGTGCCCATACGTCAAAGCCTCAGGGATTTGGGATATTTTCCATTGTTTTTGAAGACGTCACTAGGTGCTGTCCTTAAAAAGGAAGAGATCTTACATCTTTTATCCTGGGGTTTTTGCAGAGGGGAATATACTACGTGAGAGATGTAGGGCTAATTGTGGTATATTCATAATCTGCATTAGTTAGAAACAGAGTTGTAGCTTGTCTGAGTATGAGGTCATTAAGGATGCTGCAGTAGCTTGAATACGTGTGGTAGTTCAGTTCAGCTTAGTAGCTCATCAGAGTGTATGGTACTGACAAAATCATAGTACAGTTTCTTTTTTTGTTGAGGGTAGCAAGACAGTTTATAATGTCTAGTGGTTATAATGTGAGTAATAGTATAACTGTGGAGCAATACTAGATAACTGCCACCCTCTTCAGAAAATACCCCACGTTTTCCTAATAAGGCTGTGTTATTGTTAGTGTTATGGCATGCATGCATTTGGTGTATGTGGCCTCTAGTTGATTTATTTCCTGACTTCAGGCATAACAGTTAATCTGGGTTAAAGCATTTCAAAAAAGGCATTTCAACATGGCAGCTTTCTGTCATTAGAAAAATAATGTCAGAGCAGCGAAAGGTACACAGCAAAACTGGCAGTGTTAACTTATAACTGACAGTGTTTGTTTTTGGTCCGCACCCAAATAAACACTCATTAAAATAACACTCCCAGTGTTAAATTAACACTGCCATCTTTGCTACATACTTTCGAAAAAGAGGCATTGGATTTACACTCGCTTACTGTTCACAGCACATACACTATTTTCTCACACGAGCAAGAAAAAAACCTCTTGACTGTCTTGACTCTGCTGAGCCACATGAAGTTCTAACCAGCTGAATGCTTCCTCCCCCATACCTACAGATGCCAGCATGGAAACATGTGGAAGGTGTGTTCCAAAGTACATATCCACAGAGGCTACCCTTTGGTGCTATTTAAGGGGATCAGATCCCCTGCAAACAGACTGGCTTAGCCAAACCAACACTTGCACCCTCTGTAGAAGGGGAACAATGGGTATAGAAATGTGTTTGGTTTTGTAAATCTAGATGGGGTACAAATGGGGTTTCCACTGGGGTTAGAAAGGCTTGAAGGTAGCGATGGGACCCTGATGGGTAGCTGGCAGGGAGAGATTGGGTAGCAAACAATGGCTAAGAAGCTATAGCTGCTGAGTTGACAGGTGTGCAGTTAGGTGACGTAGATAGAGCTTTGTCATGAAATGCATGAAGAAAAACAACATAGAGGGCTTTTCTATTCAAACAGCCTCCAACAATTGGTTCTACCCTCACACTTGTAATCTCCAAAGATGCATAGTGGCATCACTTGACCTGCTCCTCACAAGGTAATGTCAGTAATCATCTTCAAACTCATGTCATTTGCAAAGTAACTTTGAGAGTCTTTGAAAGGGTGCATGTCTTTGGGACTTATCTTCAATATCTTCATTCAAGAGGAAGCAGTTGCTGGACCATTCTGTCCAGGAAAGGCTCAGCCAGTGAACAGTGCCATGAGAATATGTACATGTCTGAGAGGAATGACAAGAAGAAGATATGCTTTTTCAGGGATGAGTACTGAGTCTGTAATGACTTTAGTAATGAGTACTGAGTACATTGTGTAGCATCTTAAGATCCCTTAAAAATTATGTTAGTTTAATTACTCTTTGACTTGTAATCTTAACAGCTGACACTAGTCTAATAAACTGCTTTTACTTAGTTTTCTACAATTTCAGAGCATTACTTTGCAATCAGTTGAAGTCATTTTAATTCCAAACATCTGCTAAATTAAAAATAAATGCATAAGTCCAGACTTATTTTGCTGTTCTTCCAGCCACATGTGAAAGCAAAGGAGGATGGTAGTGTTTGTAATGCTTCTCTTAGGGCACTTGATACTGCAGTGAACGATACTGCAGATTATTAACACATGCGAAGGACGTGGGAAGCTTTAGCATTGCATAGCTTTCTCTGTGGCTTTTATGTTTGCCTTAAGCATACCCTGATTTCCAGAGACAATTGGACAACTGTTTGTCTTTTCCTCTCTGCATTCATCACTGACCACTGGAAAGCTGCGTCCCACTCCTGCCAAGGCTCCCCTGTCAGTTCCTTTCCATCGTTCCCCAGGTGCCTTGCCTCTAAATGCTGGAACACCACACAACTTGCTCAACAGTTCCTCTAGGATCCTTTCCCTGCTCTAACCATGAAACTTGCTCCTTCAGTTTCCTGTCTCTCAGCATTTCTCATGTCCACGTTCCAACATGAGTTTGATTGCTCAGTGCCTCCTCCGTTTAGTTCTTTCATGGGTTTTTCAAGCCTGGCAAAAATTTTCCAGCATCCTCCACTGCCAGCCTTTTTCAGGACACAGTACCTGCAGGCCACCAGTTTCTCATGACATACATATGGAAGTTTTATAGCCCGGCAATAACATGGGTTTGAGCCAATGTCATGAAGGGGATTTACAGATTGTATTCTCTGTTTGAGAGCTGTTATTCTGTACTTTCTCAAAGATTATGTGTTTGTGTGTGTGTGTGTGTGTGTGTGTGTGTGTGTGTGTGTGTGTGTGTGTGTGCAGACTCTAGTTCTGACTGTGGCACTCAGTGGCCAAGCTCATTAAAACTGAAATGATTCACACCTTGTCTTCAGACTTCCCTGATTGTTAACCTCGAGTGATAATGTAGCCATGTCAACAGATAATGCATACAGCCTGTTATTAAATTACTCACAGAGCAGTAGGCTGAAGTTGCCCAACTCCAGTGTAATCACAGGGTAATGAAAGAGCACTCGCAAAGGAAGGGCAGTATTTGTGCAGCCCTTCCTGAGAATGGCAACAAAAACAATTTCTGCCTCTTGGAAAGAATGATGTCATTCTCCTTCCTGCTTCCCATTTAACTGATAGTTGAATGGCAGCATATATAGAAAGGAAGTGTCAGAAAAGTCCCAAGCAGCCAATGAGAAGCACAGACAGCTGGTGAAAAGCACAAACACCCAACAAGAAGCACAACTGGCTGGTGACAAGCACAGGCAGCCAATGAGAAGCACAGCCAGAGTGTAAGGAGCACATGTAGCCAAGGAGAGGCATAGCAGCCAATGAGGGAGCAGATATGTATAAGCTGTCAATGACTATTCACCATCTTAAATATGTCAATGAGCTATACAGGGAAATCTGATTTTATACTAGAAGCCATAGTCATTAAGGGTCTAATGTTTTCATAATAATTAGAATCACACAAAGAATGAGAAAACAATTAGATCCTGAGCAGAGAACTCCATATGGTTTTGTTCAATAATCATGACAGGCTAAACTTGGCAGCTGTGGTGAAAGGCCGAAAGCATTAGCTAACTGTGAGTCGTGAATTCACAGCCACACACACACACACACACACACACACACACACACAAGGGCACTCAGCATAAACTCATGTGTGATAACCTGCAAAGAAGTAATTGAGGTGGGGGTCTTACAGTGCTCACCACCTGAGTCACGCTCTGCCTGAGAACATTTGGCAGGGCTGCGCATTTCCCAGGCTGCCTCTGACAGGAGGGCTTGTTGTTCCCTTTTGGATCTGACTGCTTGTCCTTTTGATATCACCCATCTTGCAAAAGGGTCTTAGGGGCTTGAAGTATGTATTGGAGGGGGCTGGGGGGTAGGCTAAGACTCTCTGCACCTGCATCTCCCACTCCATAAAATGTGAGACAATGAAATGGAGGTGGTCTTCCTATCCTACTCTTATCCTGAGACAGTTTCTTTTCCCAGAATCTAAAGCACTCTACTCATTGTAGTTAGAGACTCTGAAGTTACCACAGGTTTTTATTTATAAAGTTATCATAACAATTAATCTTTGAATCATTCTTCCATTGGAGACATTATTGAGGTGCTTGGTATGTGATTTTACTTAAAAGCCTTCTTTATATGGCTTCCAAAATATGGACCCTGTAAACAAGCTTGCTGCTTTAAGAAAGGCACCTCTCTGGT
>JABJVR010008045.1:0-10965 GCA_025773905.1 Chitala chitala | reverse complement strand
TTTTTTTTTTTTTTTTTTTTTTTTTTTTTTTTTTTTTTTTTTTTTTTTTTTTTTTTTTTTTTTATTTTTTTTTTTTTCTTTTTCTTGCTTTTTTTTTTGTCTGTTTTTTTCTTTCCTTTATCTTATTTCCCTTCCCCCCCCCCCCCCCCCCCCCTTGTGTCTCAGAAAGTGTGCATGAAGTGCGGAGTGGAGATTCTCTGCAGCTCAAAGAGGGCACAGTGGCTGTGCAAGATCTGCAGCGAGCAGAGGGAGGTAAGCTGCTACAGCCATAACTGCACAACGCTGTGGACAAACGGAGCATCTCTGTGAAGTGGAGACGTGTCATTGTTAGAGACGTCAGGGGTCACTAGTGTGGGGGGCAATTTGCTGTGCTTTGTTGGTCCTCATTTATGCCACAGAAGGTCATTATTTTGGATAATTTTTTATTATTCAACAGAAAAAGTTGGACTTAATACAGATTTTTTTTTCAACGTTTTCTTATGCTGATAATATTTTTTGGTGAATCATTATGGGAAATCTGGGAGTTCAGGAGTGGCCTGACGATTTCCCGGCCCAGAGAGTAACCTTACATGCAGACCTTGGTTCCTGTGTGTACAGCCGATGAGTTGAATGACATTAAGCTTTATTAAATGAATTCCCAAAACAGACAGTAATTGCCTAGAAAGGTCAGGGATTTTAATGGCCAAGGTGTTCAGGGTTTTTTTTCTAGGTACCTGATATTCTATAAAGCATTTAATGATGTCTTAAGTTTGAACTGTGTAATAAAATTTTCACACCCAGGGAACACAGCTGTGTAATCCCTACACTGTTTTCTGTAAAATTAATATTTAAATTGCACAATGGTACAATGCTCAAGCTGTCAAAGAAGGCAGGCTTTTATGTGCCTAGAAGCTGCTTAAGGTAATTAAAATGAATGAGTTTCACTGCTAGTTTCCCAGTCGTTAAGTGATACTGGTTCCAGTTATCACAGTTACAAACTTGGCTTGAGTGCGATTACATTTGAGGATTATTCTCTGACTGTGTCAAGAACATTTCCAACTGCAAACCCTAAGATTAGTAAATTCATTCATTATAGTTTCTGGTATAATTGTGTTTTATCCCTTTGAGTGAAAGTTTCCACTAATTTTAAAACTAAAGGATCAGCTTTTGACTCATTTACAACTTAACAGGACTTGATTTTACAGGTGAACAGCATCATTAGTCTTTCCCTTTTCTCTTTTTGTGCATGTTAACGATGAGCTGGCCGTAGCTCTGTGACCACACACATCCTCATTATGGTGCAGTGAGTGTAAAATAACTGCTCCTCCACACTCACTAGTGGCTGTCGGTGATTTTTTCTTGAAGCATGGCGTCGTCACGTTTGCACACTGCGCAGAGCGGCCTGTGCTAAACTGATGAAACGCGTATCACACACTCAGGCGGTATTAAACGAACTTTCAGTAGCACTGAAAATCTCCATTTTATGGGCGTTTTTTCCATTTTTGCAGCAGGTTTAAAAAGTGCTTAGCATTTCGGATGGGTTGGAAAAAAATACACAAAAATAGTTTGATGTATTCAGGTGGCACAGTATTCAACATCAATCAGTTGTATCTCTGAGGTCGGGGGTTTGAATCCTAGCCTGTGTCAGTTCCAGGCCCTGATAAAACAGCAGGGTTGCTTCAGGAAGGGCATGCGGCATAAAAACCTCTACCACGTCGATGTGCAGATTGCCCTTCGGCTGGGGTGATAATACTGAAAGAACAGCCATAGAACAGAGGAGATTCATAGCATGGTTCAACCAAAAGACAGTCTGTAGCCTGCTGTTTACTTGTGGTTTTCTTAATAAATTCAGCAAACGCTCTTTGTGCTATTAGAATGAACATGCAGTTAGCTGAATATTCTTACGTAACATGCACTTACAGATATTTCCTACTGCTGAAAATGGTCCTTGGTATAAGAATGCATAAGCAGTATTTTCACATATGCTGTAGAACAGTCCCTGTTACATGGAGGGTGAGAACAAGAGATCGAGTTTTGTAACCACAGAAAATTTCACTGGGCCGGGGTGTAAGTTTGTGGATCATTTGCAAATAATGCTGATTAAACTCTGCCCCATGCAGTTGGTGTGTCCCACATTAACACACAGTGAAAGTGAAAGAAAAGATAGTTGAGCACGGCATTGTGGGTAACGTTCCATGGATGTCACAGCGTGAAATGAGGCTGCACTGAATGATAATCGTCAGAGAGTAGACCTGCCTTCTCTGAATTACACACATTGTGACAGGAAGCTAACTTAACATGTGCAACTGGCCTGCAGCGTTTAAAATATTTATTCCCTTAACCTTTGCCCTCATCAGCTTGCATGTGGGGCTGCTGTGTTTGCACGGCTGGAGTCCTTAAGTGCGACGGCTACAGTGTTGGATGGTTGCTCAGAATTATCAGTGTATACTAGAGGTGCATATTGAGAAGACTTTAGAGGGCCTTATGAAGAAGAGGAAAAGGAGAATTCATTACCGTAGACGGGGGAAAAAAATCAGTCTGGTGGCTGGGGTACAAAGCAAGATGATGTGGAGATGATGTCAAGGTGCTATTTTAGCAGTCTGTAAACAGTGACTTTTTCTTTTATGATTTCTTCTGCTTTAGATGAGGTGAGGGAATGTGTGTTAAACTACAAATCACAGAATGCCATCTATTGTTTTCACTTCATGCAAAATTAGCAGGTTTAACTTGGTCTGGATTTATGGAGGTATGTGATTTGTTATAAATTATTTGAAATAGGGTTTTCAGGCATACTGGAAATATTGGTCAGTTCAGTAACATTGCCCATAGCCTGTTGGGATGTGTCTGTAGTTACATTTCGTATTTTCATATAATTCCACGCTCTGTAGAGGCTTGTGTTTAAGATGTTGTAATTCAAGAACGATGCATACGCATAATCCTCTGTCTGCATGACAGATTAGTGGATCCGCGTAGGGCGGGCTGTTGATTATGTTCTGGTGTGATATGTAAGAGGTGATGTCCACTTGTGGGGGGGTGGGGGGGAGCTTCCCCTGTCAGACTGTGAAAAGGTCAAGCAATGGAGGCCGTGTGGAGAGCTACGACGGCACTTGTGTGTTTGGCTTTGATACGCTTCACCACCCTGTCTGTCACCGAGGGTCCCAAGCATCGGTTTGACAGAGTAAATAACCTTTTTCTTCTTTAGCTTTTGTGTCCAGTCAGATCTGGCAAAACCTGTTTGCTTACGAGAATACCACACAAAAATGGCGTTATTTTTATTTTTCATTCATAGGTGATCAAAAGGTTACTTCAGAATTGCGTATGCCATTCTTCAAAATACTAACATCATTATTTCACCAAAGGGGAACCTGTGTGGTCAGGTGAATGGAATTGGGAATTGACTGTGTTTTTCTGACTTGGATACCAATACGTACTGTATGGAGTTTTCATTGCGATTTTGTATGCTTTCATATTGTTCACATCACAATTCAGGAATTGACATCTTCCTATAGCATAGACACAGTTTCATATTCCTAATCAGAAATTAGTAGTCTGCACATGGAGGAGAAACCCTCAGATACCACTCATTATTGACAGGCCAAAATGCAAAGTAGGTAATATTTACATTCTTACCGCAGGATAAATAAGAAAAAAATTAACAAGTGGTTGATCTGCAGTAGATATGCCACTGAAATGTTGGGTGTTTTTCAGCCAGACTTGTGTTGAAGATGGAGAAACTATTTATAAATGCAGAAGCATTCAGCCATGTGTAGAGTAGACTACACTAATTTTTCCTGCATTGAAAAATTGTATCTTCAATGTTGCATAGAGACCCATGTACCAGTCTTTGAGGGCTTGAGAGTCTTCCTAAAGCTCTATGAATTTGAAGCTTTTTTAAAGCTCTGTAAATCACTATAAATAGCTCTTGCGGCTATTATTGCATGTCATCCTGTGATAACACTTGATTTGGTGGTACGGTGGCTCAGTGTTTCAGACTCTCTCGTCATTCAGAGGTTGGAGATCCTAATCTGGCCTCGTGCATGTGGAGTTTCATGTTCTCCAGGAGTTTCATTCAGGGTGCTCTTGTTTCCTCACCTACTTCAGGTATATTGGTCACTCTAAATTATCCATAATGGGGGGAGGGGCTTCACTGTCACTTTCTGCTTGGTGGTGAACAGCACTGTAAGGTGTTTGTGCCTGGAGCCCCACCAGGTGGAAAGTGAGATGGGTCTCTGCTTCTTCTCACAGTTGACAGGTTGTGACTCTGGCGGCTGCCCTCTCACTGCTGCCGTGTTCATCTCCTGGAGCTTTTGCTATCTCTCCTGTCCATTATGTTCTGCTATTAGCCTGTTTCCCATAATGCTTTCATTAAACAAACCAGGACGAGGATAGATCTGTCAGGGGACAGACGTTACCTGCTATATTGATATTATCGACATCGTATCCTGTTGCCGTTAATGTGGGGAACTGCAGAAAACTGGAATGTGCACAAACCTCTCAGTCACTGTCAGCCTGCAATTAACTGTGACTTTTTATCTAGATGATCAGCCATGCTAAAAATGGCTGGAAATATCGAGTGAATCAGTGAAAAGTTGGCAAGACTTTCTGTTCCAAGGGTTTTGCATAGAGACCTTTTTGTTAATGAGATGAAAAGGAGTATCACTTTCTGTCTGCTGTTGGAAAACAAAAAAATGCTCCTCATTTGTGCAAAAAAAAACACTTTTTCTCCTTTTTTAGTATTTACTCTATAATATACTTAGGGGGTGTAAATTATTTTAAATGATTCAAGGAGATTGAAATATATAGAACAGGGCACAGGGCAGGGTAGACTCTGGAGAGGGTGCCAATCCATCACAGGGCAGGGTAGACCCTGGACAGGATGCCAATCCATCACAGGGCAGGGTAGACCCTGGACAGAGTGCCAATCCATCACAGGGCAGGGTAGACCCTGGACAGGGTGCCAATCCATCACAGGGCAGGGTAGACCCTGGACAGGGTGCCAATCCATCACAGGATATTGATAATGGGAGGATATGCATTATAACATATCCCTCCAATGTCAATGTTTGTTAGGAAGAAGAACAATGAGCCCAGAGCACTGCAGCTGTTTTGACATGCTGATGGATCAGGCAGATGTACCCTTAGTGTGGTATACGAGAGGCTGTCAGGTTAAAGGTGCTGAAGGACTGGGCAAAATTCCCCATTTGTCTTAATGGCTCTCTGCAGCAGCACTGACTCTCGCGTATCTCACACTTCTGTCTCGGTTTTATCTTCCTGACAGAAATGCTAAATCTAATGAGCACTTAATGCTATTGACCTAGTTAGGCACCATATGCAGGCCTGGCAAATGAAGTTAAATCTTAGGTGCTTTTTGTCATCAGTTTGTGTGATTTTTCAGTGCCAGGTAGCGTTATGACCCGAAGGCCAGAAATTACGTTTGTTCTCAAAATCTGCTCTTGGGTCATTGTGCCCCTGTGAATAATCAGTGTCAGCCATCTTCACTTGCTTAAGTGAAAATGCATACTCAGAACTGAACCAACGTAGTATGCAAGTTTGTACCCATGGAGTGTACATGGAGATGATAACTGCAAGTGATTCCATTTTGATAATCCTGCATTCAATATTTTGCTTTTACTGTGTTTTGTTTCTGAAGTTCTGAACTGTTTTTTTTTTTTTTTTTAAATCCTCTTCTTGCCATGACAGTTTCCTGGCTTCAGTATTGCTCTCTCAGATTCTGCTAGCTGGAAGTGAGTAGAAAAGACAGGGAGAAGAATGATATGAAGGTTGTTTTCCTCTGATGTTTCACCCAGAGCGGTTCTAATTGTGTTCTTTGTGCTGAACAGAGCTGCAGTGTAAAAAACGTGTAACGTCCCATTTCCATCCTGCTTAGGCCTTTAAGCCACAGTCTGCCCATGTCAAACTCACCCTCTGCCAGTCTAACTGCTCGCGCCAGACATTACAGGTTGCGCAGGAGATCTGCGTGACAGATGGCACTGCCTGCTTGGCTTGGCACCTGCGTCACACGAAGGGCATGGTGTCTTGCAGCCCCTCAGCAGGTCTGTGACAACTGGTGCTGCTCCTGCACTAAAACACCGAGGCACATCGGTTCAGTGGAAATCCCCGTGCAGGATCAGCGCCGGGTTCAGCTACCACTGCGCATCAGATCTGCAGCCCTGCTGTGAACATGATGGCCGCAGTTTAACTGAAATTTGTATCACTACTGTCGACAAAATACAGCGTCTACGGACACAGCCTGGAAGTAGTTTGTATTTTCACACAAGCACTGTACATTTGTTGGAACAATTCAATACACGGCAGTGTGATGAGTGGTAAAAACTATATAGTTTGTCACACTGTGAAGTGTATTAAGAAATAGTGCCATATGTTGCCTTAGAGTTATTGCCTTGTTAAATGATGGGTGTTTTGAGAGCTGCTGTTTGTAGATTGGCTTTTGAATGTCTTCTTTTTGTGTCTGATGCCGCATCTGTCCTGCAGCAGAAGGCTTGTTTTAGCTGATGAACGGCACCTTGGCATTGTTGGCACTGTTTATAAGGATCTTTACTTGTTGGGATTTCCCTGGTTTACTCTGTGCTGCCAGTGCCTCTGAGCACCAAGGTTGAATTTGAGATTAAGAATCGTGCATTACGACCCTTTTCACACAACCTCACAGTTTGTTCATTCTCACTGACCTCGCAGAGTTCAACTGACCTTAATTATGTTAACAGTCATTCTTGCCTGTCAGTCTTTCTTGCTCATCAACTGCGTTTCATCCATATGTAAAATATTTGAAAGGCTGATGGTAAAATATTTCTCTTAAAGATTTTAATTGGATTGTATGAGATAAAAACTTTCAAAAAGTGTTTTATGTCTTGCATGAGTTTCAGAATGTTATATTGGTTTTTGTTTATGGGGAAAAGGTTGAACAAAGAAATGTCATTTGCATATCATTAGCTTTGAGTCCTTGTTTCCTTCTTTTGCAGAAGCTTATGACTGTGGGACTAATCACCGTAATTAGCCTGCTTTCGTTTATGTTATTCTGCCAAATGGTATACATTTCATCTGCAAGTCATTCCAAAGAGCCAGTTTCTTATTGCTTAAAGGACCGACAGAATAAAAATTACTATTATTAATTAGCCTTGAGACCTAATTCATCTTGGTTTGTTCAAGCAGGGGCTATATAATGGCTAATTAATAAAACTTGCACTTAAATGTGTACTTTTTTTATCTTTCATATTTGTATATTCCACATTAGACTACTAACTTCCTAATATAGATTAGAATATATAGATTAGAATACATGTTTTTCTGAATACTAGTATGCAGCAAACAACTGTTCACTCCTGAAATTAAACATTCAGTTTTTCCACTCAGGACTGATAACAATAAAACGTTTGCTGTACTATTTTGTGATGTAGTCAATTGCTTTTCACTTCCTGTCAGCTGACTGGCTGTTTGCAGGTTCTGTTCACCCCAGCCTGGTGTGCCACTGTCCCCTACTGCTCTTCACTTCCTGTCAGCTGACTGGCTGTTTGCAGGTTCTGTTCACCCCAGCCTGGTGTGCCACTCTCCCATCCTGCTCTTAACTTCCTGTCAGCTGACTGGCTGTTTCCTTGCACTGAAATTCAGTTTTACTCTTCAATGCGTTTTCACTATATAACCTGCCTCTCTCATGACCCTTGGGAGTGCTGAGCAGGGCTTAGTTTAAGTAGTGATTTAGTGTCAGGTAAGACTTGGACAAGCAGCATTCTTGGAACGATTCATGCTCAAGAACAGAGCTGCTTCTGAAAGAGTGTCTTTTTAGTGACAGACGGAGCATTCATTTTCCACTGCTGCAGAAGTAATGCAAATTTAATGCCTCAGAGGCTTAACTGTAGACTTGGATAAAATTTGTCCCCAGTAAAGTCTACGAGGAGATTGAACCGAACTCTTTCGTTTACTAGATTAAAGGCGGAAATAAAAAATGGTTTGGCTCCAGTAGGTTCTCTCTCTGACATGTTATTGCAGTTTGAGTTTGTAATGGATTGCAAAGCCAGGAAGCATGTTTGAGGTCCTCACAGTACCTGGATAGTTAAACTGTTTTCCTAAAACAGTTAGGAAGCAGAAAGTAGAAGGAGAAAAAATAGACAGTGGCATATTTCTTTGTGTATCGCGTAGCTCTTTTATGCGTAGTGTTGTTCTTCTACATTAAGTCATTTTAAGCATATATGCAGTTTGCACCATGGAAACTCCAGTGACCCTCAGTCACTAAAGTTAAGAGTTTTATAGGTTATTAATCTTTGTAAGAATTAAATGGCAACATTAATGGAATAATCAGCCTTCCAGTCAGTCCAAATGAAGTGTCACCTAACTAACCTTTATTTAATTAACCTTAAGAGTCTCTTCTTCCATGCGAACTCCAGTTAGGACTCATATTTACCAAGTACTTTGCATACAAAACAGTGGCCAGTCAGAATATTTGCTGCATGGTGAACGAGTTGCCAGAACTTCCACACCGACGTCTCCTTCTGCTTTCCATGACGCTGTTAATGTTGTTCAACAAGCACTCTGCAACACGGATCGAGAGAGGTGTCAGGAAACGTAGCTCGTGTCAGCAGATCCAAGGGAATGGAATATAAAGTAGCTCAACAATAAATTTAAATCTTTATTTGAGCTGCATTTTGGAAAGGTAAAAATAATTTAAAGTTTTTCCTCAAGTACAGGGAAATTTGACACACAGCATTAATGTTGTCGTCTTTATGTCATCTACACAATCGGAATGGATATTCCTGGCAATGTGGGAATCGGCAATAAGTTTTCCTGCCTGCCCTGTGCACCATATCCTACCTTACCCAGAGACACCCTCTCTCCCTCTCTGCCAACACAGGGTTTGGGTTCCCTAGTGCCTTTAAGCCCAAACATTGTCTAGGTTCTGATATTTAACATAGAGGCCAAACTCCAGCTGCTAGGCATCCTGCCCCTGAAACCAATTTCATGAAACGCTGCCTCTTGCATGCAAATTAGACTCGTTATCATTCCAGCAATTAAAATGCCAAAAGAAAATTGTTCGGTGGAATTTCCATTTCAGTTGTTATTGGTAAATGGTAAATCTGTCAATGCCTGTAAGATGGGGGAAAATTCAAAGAAAATTGGATGATGTCGATGCTGTTATGAGATGCTTTTGTATGTGGAGCTAGATGTAGCTACAGTTGTAATTAATGTTGCCACAACAGTTGGTGTAATCATAATTGTCTTTGTTGGGACTCTCACTTGGATATTGGAAAAGGATCATTTGGATAATGGTTGGATAATTATCAACATTTTGTGGAACAGTCTAGTTTATGTCCACATTCGTGATGTTTTTGGTTAAAAGGGTTTCAATTTTTGATGATTTCAACTCCGTTAACTACCTTGTAGCTTGTGAGCTTGTTAGCACTGAAATGAGATGCTTCACATCCAAGATCCAGGTAAACAAGCAAAGGGTGTAGGTAGATATAATAGATGAAGTCCCAGAAGTAAACTGAATGCTCTTCCTTCCTTCCTTCCTTTCTTTCTTTCTTTCTAGGGTTACAGGTGTCCCGGGGTCTATTCCAGGCAGCTTAATGTGCAAGGCAGGGGACACTGGATAGGGTGCCAACCCATCACAGAATACACACACACACACACACACACACACACACACACACACACACACACACACACACACACACACACACACACACACAAAATTAGCAAGTTAGTACACATAATCTAAAATCCTGACAAGCAAATAACTGCAGAATTACCTGCAGTTACTTCATTTTAATTATACCCATGTCTGTATAATTTAAATCAATTTCTGATGTGATTGGTGTGGAAAGATAAAAAGGTTAGTTTGCAACCCCGCTGCATGATTAAGGGGGGACGCTATGACCAGAAGCATCATATTAGATCGACTATTAATTTTATTTTTTTCTTTTTTTTTTTGCCAAATTATACATGACCTACTGAGATTGCATTTAAATTGTCTGCATGATTATAGCCAAAGAAAATGTTAAATATCCAAGTATGAGGGAAATAAAATTTGGAGAGATACTTCTGTGGCTTGTTAACAGGTTATATAATATACTGGCTGAGCAAACACGCTGCTGTCTGTTCAAATGCGGTGCTGTGAATATCGGTCTGGCTTCTTTAATGTGTTTTCTGAAGAAGGTATTGATTTTTCTACAAAAACAGAATGGAAGTGATGACCCTTGCAGCCAGAACTGTAAAAACATCGCACTAATGTGTAATTCAGCAGTGTTGTGCAACACAGTCTCTCCAGTTTTCATTCGGTTCCCATATCATTCAGAGCCAGGCTTGATACTGTTGTGCTCTATGCACACTACAACTTTGGAGACGGAAGATGGAGAACGCCTCGGTAGCTGCTTTAGCGTGGGGCGCTAATTACTAAATGAGTGCGAGGTGAACGTAATCTGTGATTTCCCAGAACGGATGACCAGACTAAGGCAGTTCGCTGTTAACCCAAAGGATGGTGTTCGTCCTGAATGGGTCCTTAGTGTGTGCAGAATGTAGACTGTCACGGTTCCATTTGTATACAGCAAGAACTATAAAACTGTGATATGATCAAAGGCATTGTGTGTCTTCAACTCACGAACAGTGGACCTCATGAAATAAATGCATTCTTACAGGCTACATTACAGTATGTAAATGCTTTTAAACAAAAGGGCTGATTTATAAAATAAGCCAAGATGCTTTACAATGTGTATGTACACTGTGTATGGTATACAGTATAAAATTACTGTTAGTGTTAAGGATAATGTAAACTGTACTTAAGTAGGCTTTAATAGTCACCATGGTAAACAAACATTAGACGTAACACCGTAGCTCACAGTAAATTTACATGAACATAAATCAGCTCATTCAAAGCTATGCAGGATCCAATAATAATTAATAATGAACACCGGGGGGGGGGGGGGGGGGGGGGGGGGGGGGGGGGGGGGGGGGGGGGGGGGGGGGGGGGGGGGGGGGGGG
>JABJVR010008044.1:0-10965 GCA_025773905.1 Chitala chitala | reverse complement strand
GTCCCCTGCCCTGCGCCCTATGTGCTCTGGGATGGGCTCCAGGTTTCCCCGCGACCCTCACCAGGAATAAGCGGTTATGATAATGGATGGATGGATGGATTCTAGAGTTGTATGAAAGAACTAAGAAATGCATGCTTTGTGTTTACAAACCATTTAGGAAAATCAGTAAAAACGAGTAAATTGCATATACAATGTATGCACTTATTCAACACTTGCTGTCAAACTTTTGAGCACACCTGCTTAAATTCATGTTTAATTTCCTATTGTCTCAACATTTACTCTTTTATTATAACGTGATTATAATCCATTCCATTAAATATAATGAACTATGAGATAAACCTGGGCTCCAGGCCTCCACTTCTCTGTTACAGTCACACCAACCACCAACGTTCTTCCAAAAGCTTCTCACACACTCGCGTTAACAGGTTCCTCTGGAGTCTATCTGCTGTCACTGGGATCTCACACACACTCACATTAACAGGTTCCTCTGGAGTCTATCTGCTGTCACTGGGATCTCACACACACTCGCATTAACAGGTTCCTCTGGAGTCTGTTCGCTGACACTCAGAGCGCCTCCCTGCATGTGCTAACATATGACGCCATTAAGGAGACGTGTTATGTGTTTCTTTTGATTTACGATGGACTTTTGGTTGTGGGATGGGAGATATGGTCACCCAAGCATGCATTTGAATAATAGCATGTTAGATTTACTCTTATGAGGCAGGCAGATAAATGTTGTCTCAGGCCATGAGCAAAAATAAGTATCTCCCAGCTTATTCTGGCGCATGCAGCCATTTAGATGAGTCTACCGAGTGTTTTTTCAGATCAGCCTCGTTCTGTTGTTCTCACTGTCAGCCCCAGCCATAGATCACCTCTTCTTGTCTCTGCTCTACAGTTTTTGTGCTCCTCTTTCTACACAACAAAAACTGCCGGGTTAATTTAACGCTGAAAGTGTTTGTATGGTGCCAACTGGACAAACAGCAACAAAAACACATTGCGCTGGCAAAAAGCTGAAGCAATCATTAAACTATTAGTGTTGTTTTTTCCATGCCAATGTTGGATATGTCCTCCATGCCACCAACTGGACCCATATAAACACTCTCAGTGTTAAATTAACACTGTTGTTTTTGCTGTGTCTTTCTGTTTTGAAATCCTCTTCTGAACACATTAGCTTCACATGTGATGTTACACACTGTGTAAAACCACACTATATACACTGATCAGCTGTAACATTATGACCACCTGCCTGATATTGAGTAGGTCCTTTTGCGACCAAAACAGCCCTGACCTTTTGAGGCGTGGACTCCACTAGACCTCTGAAGGTGCTGTGGTATCTGGTATCAAGCTCTCAGTAGCAGATGTAACATTGCCCAAAGCATCACAATGCTTCTGCTGGCTTGCCTTCTTCCCATAGTGCATCCTGGTGCCATCTATTCCTTTGGTAAGCGACACACATGAACCTTGCCATTCACATGATGTAAAAGAAGACGTGATTCATCAGACTAGGCCACTTTCTTTCCTCCATACTCCAGTTCTGATGCTTACGTGCCCATTCGTGTTTTATCAAATCTGTTCTTACATTTTCTTTTATATGTTGGTATGGTTTACTGCATGTTAAACATAAAACCCAGTTACAAGGTATTGTGAAAATGTGCAGTAAAGTTGCTGGTACAGCCATGAATGACCTCCTTGACCTGTATAAGGCCAGGTCCTTGAAGAAAGCTAAAGCAATTTTGGATGATTCAGCACATCCACTACAGAAAGAATTTAACATGTTGCCATCAGGGCATAGCTACTCCTTGCCGCGTTGTTGAACCAACAGGTTTAAAAAGTCATTTATCCCTACTGTCATTAGTTTGGTTAATAGCAAAATTAACTAACTGTTATTGTTGTGTGAATGCGTTATTTGTTTGTCATCACTGCTGACTGTAAACCAAATTGCCCCATGGGGGATAACAAAGTGACCTTGACCTTGACTATTGTAGGTGGTTTTGGAGGTGGACACAGGTCAGCATTGGCATCCTGACCAGTCTGAGGCTATACAGCCCCATACTCAACAAGCGTCGATGCACTGTGTGTTCTGACACCTTTCTAGTGGAACCAGCATTGACTTTGTCAGCAATATGAGCTACAGTAGCTCTTCCGTTGGGTCTGATTACATGGGCCAACCCTCGCTTCCCATGTGCATCAGTGAGCCTTGGCTGCCCATGACCCTGTTGCTCGTTCACCAGTTTAACTTCCTTGGACCACTTTTGATAGGTCCTGACCACAGTAGACCAAGAACATCCCACAGGAGGTGCAGTTTTGGAATTCCTCTGACCCAGCTGCCTAGCCATCATGATTTGGCTCTTGTCAATGTCACTCAAATCCTTACGTTGCCCATTTTTTCTGCTTCCAACATCGGGGACAAAATGTTCACTTGCTGCCTAATATACCCCACCCACTCCCAGGTGCCACTGTACAAAGACAACCAATGTTGTTCACTTCATGTCATTATATTTATGGCTGATCAGTGTATTTCTACATTACTTAAATTGTCAAGTCTGTTTTATGAATGTTTCTACACACAACATTTTTACTTTTATCTCGTTAATAGAATGTATGTGTGAGATTAAATAAGTAATTGAAATACAGTACTTTTGAAAGTGAACATTTTTTTTATAAATTTATGCATCTCATACTGGAAATTGCGTTTATATGTTTTTGAGGGTTTTTACATTCATAACTCAGTGACTGTTGCTCTATACGGTAATTTCTCTGCGTGTTGTTCCTGTCTTTGTCAAGCATGGAGAGCTGGTAAGGCAATTACAGTGTGGTCCGAGAGACAGGGAGGTCAAATAAAGAGAGACTCAGATTAACTTCTTCTCCATTCCTAATAGAGGACAGGAAGCCACACCTGTTCACATAACTGGGGATGTTGGTTTCCACAGAGGCAGATACAACATTTGAAAGTGCACTAGGTGCTAATTGTGTGATAAGATTGTTGACTGCTAGGTCTTTTGGTAAATCTAAAAAATGTTTGCAATGGTTAAAATAAAATAGATAGTTTGAAGTAAATTCCAAACAGCAAAAATACTCAAAAATACTCATTGTTCTGGCAAAGGGCTGAAGTAACCATTATGCATGACTGATGTTTCTTCTATGCCAATGTTCTTTTTGAAATTGTTTTGTTTTTGTGTATATATTATAGTCTATGTTCTCCTTTCTGCTGCAGGGGCCTGATAGTGCTGAATGCCAATGACAGTTATTACCTTGAGCCGGTCAGACAGCCGGGATCTGCAGAACACACGATGCACAGGACAGAATACCTGCCAATCAAAGGGGGAATATGTGGCCATGGGCACCAGATGAAACATCCTGCTCGGCTCTCTACTCTCCTTACACCTTTGTCGCAAAGGGTGAGCATAACCCACTTTTACTCTCTGCTATTAAAAAAAATGTCAGGGATCTAGGATTATGTGGTACAGCAGCATACGGCACCATTGCCTCACACCTCCAGTTCAAGGGTTTGACTCTAGACTTGACACCATGTATGTGGAGTCTGTATGTTCTCCCTCTGCGTCTGTGTGGAGTTTCCATGTTCTGTATTTGCAATGTTAGCATGTACTCCCCATTCATGTGTGGTTTCTTCTGTGTGCTCTGGATTCCATCTGTGGTCCTAACACATACAGGTCAGATTCACTGGATTTTCTAAATGGACCCCTTAGAATGTGTGTGCATGCTTGACCTCTCTTGGTCTGCAATTATGCTTTTTAGAGATATTAACATACTAACAATTCTATTAGTAGTATTATAGCAGTTCCAGCCTGTCCTAAGCAGTACATCTCACAAAGCAGGGCTTATCCTTATGGGGTGTCAACGTATGAAAGGGAAAAACTAATAAAAGTGTACATTACATACTATAGAGAGAATACCTTCCCACATGTGCTGAACATGCAGAGTGACTTCTGTGAAGCTGACAAAAGATTGTAGCCATGCTGTTCTCTGTGTTCACAGGCGAGGAGACACACTGCAGGGAACGCTAAGTACATGGAGCTCTACATGGTGGCGGATGCTGCTCTGGTGAGCTAATGGTGCCTTCGGTGACCATTGTTACACTGTCCTCCCATGTCCCTCGAGAGAAACCTCCTTTTGTAGCTGTTCTCAGGTCATCGAGGAGGCAATAAGGTGCCCATATAATGGGATTTATTCACGCTGCAGCTTCTGAGCTCACGATGTAGTGCAATTCACTGCCATGGAGGGGGGGTCCGATCAAACTGATAATCATTTTACCTGCCAGATGGATGCACAGGTGGAAAAACTTGATCCTCCTCATCTCAACAGAGCAAACGGGTATCAGCCTGAGTGCTGGGAAGTGGCTGGTTGGGTTCTGTTTGGCCATGAGGTCACCATGCCAGCAGGGCAGAGATAGACATTAAATAGCAGTGAATTATAAGCCAATTTACATGTCCTTATGTGTATGGCCAGGTTTTGTGTGCGTGTGCACATTATGTTCCCTAACACATCTCGAGTGTTAGATTATGCATTTACAGTATATTGTCATAGCCGTTCTGTAATCTTGCCTATTTTGTGAAAACACCACATTGCAGTTGACAGAACAGTGTTAGCTGACGCTAAACAAAGACATATTCATCTTTTTCTTCCTTAGCCGTATATTCTAACTAGGTTAGCAATTACAGCAGTTTGCTCCTAAACTATCACATTAAGGCATGGATGGTGTTTTTGTTACACTTGCTTCGGCTGGGCAAATCAGTCTAATCAGTACATTATTTATTAATTCACCTTCTGAGCTCCATGTTTACAGAAATGTGTGGCAGTTACAATTTTGCTAATTTTATTTGCCATCAGCTGTCAGAAGGTTTCAGTATTGCCTACACTGTCCTCTAGTATAATTTATTCTTGAACCTTTTGTAAAACACCAGTTTTTTGTGGCATAACAAAAGTACTGCTTAAACCCTTGTTAGCTGCACGTGTGTGTGCGTGAGACTAACTTATGAGTTTAACAACGTGTGACACGTACAAAAACATTTCAAAACTGCAGAATGCTCCAAAACTTCACAAGACTGTTTGTAAGCAAGTTAATTCCCTGTGCTTTACCATAAAACTGAACAACTTGGCAGCCTTGGGTGGTTTATTATACTATATAGAGTTACTACCAGTGTAGTAAGTGGTTTTTTATAAAGCAGGTCAGTTTTACTGCCACTCCACTTCATTATATAGACATGAGCTGAAATTAATGTGCTGATCTGTGGTCTGTTCACCGTAGGTAGTGTTGCGGTTTTACAAAGCACAGCATGCTGGTATTCACAGTTATAACCATTAAACTGCAGAGCTCCATCTGTTTACTGCAGTGCTTTGGTGTGAGTACCGCCTCGCTGAATGACACGGGTGAAATATTATTATGCCAAGGCCTCAGGGGCAAAGTTTGGACTGCAGTGCATTACCTTCAGATGAGGAAGCAAATGACTTTTTTTGCCCAAAAGTGCACAGCAGCGAGTGGGGTCACTCACTCCTACATCTTTTCACAGACAGTAGTTTCATATGGAAAGAAAGCGATACTTATGCTTGTAATGTGTTTTTGATTCACTAATGAGACAAATTAACAGTTATTAGTCAAATGGAAATTATTCCTGATGTACTGCTGTCATTGTTCACTGACTGATAAGGATAAACGTTTTTGAAAAAACTACGTTTGTCCAAGTCAATTATGTGACGAGATTGAGAGTTAATATACCCTTTAAAAAGTTGAGCAGCATGGTTTCACCTGGTTTTTACATGGAATCTTACCATGAAAGATAAAAAATCTGGTCTGTAATTAGAATATGTATTTTAAGCACATTATTAAAGCATTTCCTGTCTTTAAAAAAAATATGTTGTTACTTGTTTCGGCTGTACAAATCAGTGAAATACAGCTTACCGTGGCAACAGTAATACCGTTAAGTACATAAAGTCTGCTTAACTTCTTCAAAAAAGCTGTGGTATAACATGGAATACCATACAAATTATAATATTGTACAAATTTTTGACTTATAAAAAGTATAAAATTGAGCTTGGTTATGGGCAATTATGGACCACAAAATCTAATAGAAAGAAATGAACAGTTTTCAATTTGTCATGATGAAACAATGTAGGAAATTAGTTTTGCATTCTGACATTACTGATTTTATTTAACATGATAACGAGCATCTTCTATTTTTGATTGTATTCAAAATGCCAATGAAATCAGTGTTTTAGGCTTGCAGATTTCTGAGAATGTTTTGGCAAAAACTAAATGATGTTTTTATTTTCAGATCGAGTATTGTCCACCCACAAAAATAGTCAGTCCAGTGATGAGATTTTGGTTGAGTGTAGTAAATGACTTATTCTGTGTCCAGACTAGTATGTGGGGAAACATTGCATTATATCTAATCTCCAGATGGAAATGAATATATATTAATGCTTATGTACCACTGCCACCAAACACAAAGGAATGAATGGTGACTTGTTCCTGTTGACATAACTATGCCAGTGTGTTCAGCCATTAAGAGCTTCTAGCATAAATTTCTACCTTTTGCAAGCCATCAGCATCTTCAAGACAAAAAGTATTTCATTTGTATCTCCAGTTTCGAGCAAATCCAAAAACAAAGCCAAAATTAATTGATAAAAATTACCAAAACTTTTTAAAAATTTAAAAATTGTGTTTTTCACAGAAGAGTGTTCAGTTTAATGTTTTGGTGATGGAGAACACCGTGGCCATAGGTTTTATTTCAGCATTGGTATGGACCAAATCAACCCCCAACCTCCCACCCACGAAAACACACACAGGGGCTGTTTGGTAGTCCCACAATATAGGGGACACGTCCCTACCATCCATACCCAAATCTACAACATTGGAGAAAACATATCTCTTAGTTACTTAGGGATTTGATTAATGTTGTAGATCTATAAGTACATTA
The DNA here is from genome assembly GCA_025773905.1 of Chitala chitala. Classification (NCBI taxonomy): domain Eukaryota; kingdom Metazoa; phylum Chordata; class Actinopteri; order Osteoglossiformes; family Notopteridae; genus Chitala; species Chitala chitala. The sequence goes on along the minus strand of JABJVR010008044.1, from coordinate 4,030 downwards.
CTCAGAACTTGTACTGGTATTGAAAACATTAGGGTTTAGCGGACATTTTTCTGAGCATTAAGTGCAAATTTTCATAATGTATTTCATTACCTTTTTTTCCTGACAGCACCTGTTTTAGAGAATATGTGTTTCCATATTGGCAGTTGTCACTATGATCCTGTTGTCAATGTTTTCTGATTTAGTACAGGAAACAAAACTACGACCTTGGGAAAACCAAGCAGAGAATGATGGAGATTGCCAATTATGTTGATAAGGTAAGGCAAAGTTCTGCTCTATACTGTTTTTTGGACTGGTTCTTTGTCCTTTTGTTTCTCTGCAAGTTTGACCCTTTATTTAAATGTTATAACAGTAGTACATGTTCATTTATTTCTCCTTTTCAGATATGAGGTTCCTCTGTGGTAATGTGTGAAATGTGTGTGCTGGTGATTGTTTGAAAACGCCATCTTTAAGACATAATGATGTTATGGCCGCATGTGTTTTAAGTACGAAGCTGAAATTCCTAGTCAGCACATTAGATTAACCAGCATTGTTATAACAGTGGCATGATTAAATCCCTCCTGCTTTCAGAGTTTACTCAATAAAGACTTGAAAATGCCAAAGGATTAAAATTTTAAATTACTATTTTTTTATTTTGGAAAATAGAAGGCACCAGAGATTTTCTTTTGTGTTTCATCTTTTAAAAATGTAAAGTAATTTAAAAACTGAGTAGTTTGCTGCCTTGTTTTCCAGTACTTGTCAGTTCTAATCAACAAAGACATGAATTTTCATAAAGTACTTATTATATTGGTACCCTGTTGTAATAAATTTAAGCTATTTCTTTAAGAACAAATTATATAATATATACATTTTTGACTGACTGTAATAGAATACAGAATTTATTTAATCAAACCAGCTCCAGGTGTGGAATTGAGTCACCTGCTGATTTCCCATCTGTTACAAACAAATGGGATCTTATTAGCATCCAATAACAAATACTGACATAAATCAGACATGTTATGTATGTGAAGGATGTTAACATGTCATTTCTCTACATAGAATCCACTAAATTAATAAAACCATAGTATTACATCCATCCATCCATCCATTATCTTAACCGCTTATTCCTGGTGAGGGTCGCGGGGAAACCTGGAGCCCATCCCAGAGCACATAGGGCGCAGGGCAGGGGACACTCGGGGGGGGCGCCAACCCACCACAGGGCCATAGTATTACAGTACCTGTATAATGTTGTGCGTTAAAACAACTAAGGTAAACATTGAGGATTTGCTTGCTTTTTGCTTTTTTACCACAGAATCCAGTCAAGACACTCAGACTGAATTTAGTTATACTGTGGCATTGTTGAATTGCCAAGGCAGACTGGTCAAATGTTGTTGATTAAATTTGTATAATCTGCTGGCTTTGAGAAGATGTGCCACTTGCAAGACGAACGACAGGCTCACACCGGTCTCCACTTTCTAATCTGTTATGCCAAGATCAAGACTGTGTGCAGTTGACAGAGTAATTCACAGGGGCTAATTTGTTTGCAGAACGTTGCGCAAAAATCAAATGTAACAAAAAAGGCTTAAAAAAAAAAAAATCAACTCTTATTCTATAACAATGGAAATATGTACAATAGTTGGAAGTCAGCGTGGTGTAAGTGGAAAACGTGGCTCAGGGTTGTGCAGTCATACTGTAACAACCCACTTGAGGGCGGTAACAGCCTCACACCATCTGACTGCACATCTGGTAACAGTTTACTGAAAATTTTATTGAGACTAAAATCTTTGCACCATCAATTACATGTTATGGTAAATGTAAATCAGTCTGAAATCTGTGCAATTTTTGATGTAAGTGGCATGGTAGTTGGTCAGTACATAATTATTATGGACATCAGCGTGACTCTCCCAGTCCGGCGGCTCAGTTCTACAGGGCTCTGAACATCCGCGTGCCGCTCATCGGGCTGGAGGTGTGGAATGAGCGTGACCAGTGCATCGTGAGTGAGGACCCAAACGCCACACTCTGGTCCTTTCTGCAATGGAGGCAGAAGCTCAAGTCCCGTAAGAAGCATGACAACGCACAGCTGCTCACGTGAGTCCACGCACGCCTGCAAAATCCTTACATCTTACTCGTTACCCAATATCTAGGCTGTTACCTCTTGCCCGTTACCTGTCACGCTTCCCACAGAAGGAGGCAAGGAGGCAAAGGTTGAGTCTAATGTGCAAAGGGCGTTTAATACAATAAACAAGAGTAGCACAGAAAATACAGCTACTAGGCATAACAAGGCCAAATAACATACAACCATGAGTAACAAACATTCAACAACTAGCAAAGGGACTGGAATACAAGGGGCAGTATATATAGGACACAACAGGCTCAAACACACAAAGAAATTAACTAGGCAAATACACAGGGCTGGCAACACATAACGAGGGCTAATTACACAAGTGAAACATGGCAGGAAAGGTAACATCTGGTGGACACACGAAGTATGGCAGGCGGGACATGACATTACCCAGGCTGTAACTTGCTACCCGTTACCCAGGCTGTTACCTGTTAGCCAGGCTGTAACCTGTTACCCGTTACCCAGGCTGTAACTTGCTGTAACTGTTACCCATTACTTATTATTCGTTACCTAAGGTCTTACCCATTATCTGTTCCCCATTACCTAGCCTGGTACCTAGGCAATTGCCTGTTACCTAGGCTGCTGTTCGTTACCTGTCATCCATTACCTGTTATGCATTACCTGTTACCTGGATTTGACTGTGTACAGCACTGACACATACAGCAGCAGACTCACACCAGTACCTTATGAAACACCTTGTAGCGCTTCCACTTTTACCCGACTTCCTTAATTATCTTTCCTGTCTGATAACATATTTGAAATAATAGCTTGTGGTTCGTCTGGAACAAAATAGAGGATGAGAACTAAATCAATTATATGGAAATGGGAAATCCGTGATTACCTTCTTAATGGCCCATTTGATCTTTGAGGTTTCAAATGAAATGTGTGCCTGTCTATTCCAGTGCAGTGTTTTAGGCAGAGATGGTGCCGGGCACTTTGATATTGTGCGTTCTTTGTTCTGAAGCTCTTCCCTGCAGCGTTAGGTATGGATGTCGGTTAAGTAATAACACCGCCAATGGTAATAGTAATGCGGGCGGTCGTGCCCTGCTGTGCACTCATTATCAATGCTCAACGTGATGTCACTTCCTGTGCTGACACGCTGTCTTAGTCCCTCATACCGAGGATGTCGTTTGTCAAAGGACAGTCATCATTTTATAGGCATCGGAATGACAGCAGAACTCAAGTAGGTAACACATCTCTGAGGGCTTCCAGCTTTTAGATGCCTTTTAAATAAAATACTAATTAAATATTACCCTTCCAATTACGATGAGAGAGAAACCAGATGAATCAGCAATGGGAATGCATTTCCTGCCCAGGTGTAATCTGTACAGATCTGTCTTTCACCTGTACATAATTGTCTCTGTCTACAAAAGAACAGTATGACCGTACAGGCAGCAAGGACAGATCGCTGGTTTGAGCAAATTGTCAGGAGTTACGGGAGCATTGGCGACAGGATGAGACATCGCGTGCTGCTTGGGCTCCTGTGCACTGACTAATTAGAGTGTTTTGTTTGGCTCTCTACAACAACTGGGCCGATGTAGCGTAGTTCAGTGGGGGACGAGCCGCACCGCAGGCTTTGGGCAGAAAGGGCACTGGCATGGAGTTAAAGGGCACGTCCTTGGGTATGATAGCAACACAACACTGATATGTTGTGGCCCTGTATTGCAGGGGCGTGATCTTTAAGGGCACCACCATCGGCATGGCTCCACTGGAGGGCATGTGCAGCCCAGAGAACTCTGGGGGCGTCAATATGGTATGTACTTCCAGCAGGTCACTGCGGCTCACCTGTCAGAGTACGCTGTGTGCTCCACCAGCAAAAATATGGAGCGCATTGTAGCAGTGCCAAGCCGTGGAGGGGGTTGATGGGGGCCCGGGGGGGGGGGGGTTTGGAGGGCCCTGCCTGGCATATCTGACGACGAACTTGATGTGAAC
>JABJVR010008041.1:0-10967 GCA_025773905.1 Chitala chitala | reverse complement strand
GGAGAGGAACCAAAAACTCCGCAGTGTGGAGAAAAAAAACCTCTGGGGGCCCAAGGTTGAATGGCTGCCCAGCCCCTTATTATCAACTCATTATGTAAAAGAATGTGTCCGTTAGAAATGCTGACCTAAAATTGCCTGAAAACTGGAATACTTACACTCATGATACTGTGATAATGTAAACAGTGAATTTGTTAATTTATATTCTTGTGCTGACTACATGGTTGAAGTTATGAATTGCTGATACAGGCTATCTGCTATGACTTGTTAAATATGTCACGTAAAAGATAAGAGATTAAAATTACATGACAAAGCAAAGGCAAGATGAGTAACTATAAATAATATAAGCATGAAAACAACAGAAGTTGACATTTTCGTTATTATCCAAATGAGCAAGGAACAAACTGAAGTGTGCTGCCTATAGCAATAAGCGCATTTAAAACCAAAATTCACTGTGGCATTTTCAGATGGTCATTCCTTCAGTCCTTTTTTATTTTCTTTCTTATTCTGTTATCAACACCTTGATTAACATTAAACTTTATTTCACATCATCGAGTATTTTTGGAAAGGTTGGTTATGGTAATGGCCTATTCTAAAAAAAAAGAGGGTGTACACCTGCCTACCTGCCCATTGACTGTATACTGTATTCATACCTTAGACTTACTGTATCATATCCTTGGAAATCCTAAGTATTATATATAAGTAATATCATATGAGGGGGAGTGTTGTTGTTGAATACAAGTTAGTGTAAATCCCATATATCTATACTACCTCGCTTTAAGTTCAACAGAACTAAACAAATATTGTTACGGTAGCACAAATATTTTCATGAGCTAATTTAATAAAAATATTTTGTAGAAACACTTAAGAATGTGGATGTGTATATTTGAACTCACTGTTAGTGTCTCAAAATTAATTTACAAACAAAAATAATGATGTTAATGTAAGACAATCATTGACATCAGTAAAATTCTAGACAGAGTACATAATTTTGATAGCTCTTTTAATATGGAACAATACATTGTTATTTAGCTTTTACATTAAATTCCTGGTTTTCCTTTGATAAAACTGTCGATGTACTTTGTATGGAATGTTATGAAAGTCTTGTTTATATAAACATTGTATATATGTGCACAGGAGCAAGGCTGTAACTCAACATCCTGAAGATTAGTGGCTGTTTATTACTTCTGAAAAAGAAGGGTTATTTCTGCGTAAATAGCATAGTAAAGCAATTAGAGCCCTTGGCATCTGTTGGCATGTGATGGCATTATAATAATGTGCTTCTAGTAAGCCCAATTATCCAAGGCACATGTCTCTAGGAGGTCCTGTGGCACCAATCAGTTGAACATTATGGTCTAATTCAGGGCTTGAAATGTCTCTGCAGGGGCAATGTTATTGGATCCCAAGCCGCAAAATTGGCTCATTGTAATATTGGCCAACTGGAATTTTATCAAGTTACATCCTGCCTTGGCAGAGTGTTCATGATTAGTTCATATTCACTTTAGCAATTTTAAATATTAAACTCTTCCAACATTTGAAAACAATAATTACTTTAAAGAATGTTAAGTTTATCTCATTTCAGCCAAAGATTGGGTACTTAATAATTTGATGGAAAGCAGAACATGTAAGATTAATTTTAGAGAACTCCTACAACCTTACACTTTGTAAAACGACCAAAAACACTGGCATACTAAAAAGGACAGGTCCACAAAATGTTATGTTCTGTTACAGTAATCTTTGGTTTTGATGTTTCTGACCATTGTTGTAGGCAGTAGATCATGATACCTGCATTAAATTGCAGTAAATATATTGACAGATTTTCCATTGGTGTTGTAGTTGGAAAACACAGTGTACATGAAATGTTTTTTTATCATCAAAAAGTTCTTGCTATAGTACTGTTTTACAATTTATCATGTCACCAATAATATGTGTATGGAGTATCCCAGCATTCAGCACCATTGCCTCATAGGTTTGAATCTCAGTCATGGCACTGTTTGTGGAGTTTGCATGTTTTCTCTGTACATGTATAAGTTTCCTCTAGGTGACTTCAGTGATTAGGTTGCTCAAATTTTCTCCGGTGTCACAATGTGTAGCAACAAATTCCATTCATCCACTTATCCTGAGTAGGGTGACGGGGGGCCTTGGGCCTACAGCAAAAGACAGGAAATACCCTGGACAGGGTGCTAACCTATCACAGGGTACAACTGCACATCCAGCCATAACTACAGACAATTTGGAAATGCCAGTCTGCTTGCAACATATGATTTTGGCCTGTGAGGGAAAACCAGAGTACCCAGAGAAAACTCAGAAGCACGGGGGGGGGGAGGGCAGTAAAATTCCATAAATACAGACCAGAGGCAAGACTTGAACCTCCAAAAGCCAGAGGTACAATGCAGTAATGCAATGACTAACCACGAAATTCTGTAGTTTTTTCAATAGATTGTAGAATTTGATAATTACCAAGCTTAAAGAATGGCATACTGTCCTGCAAAAATCTATAATAATGATTTGTGATGTGAAGGTATGGAACTACAGTGATTGTTCTGATCTTGCAGTTAAAGAAGTCAGTCATTTCTGTAATTTTTTAAGTCAAACTGTAAGCATCATACAGTGTATCAGATCACTACGAATATTATCGCAACCTGTAATTGCAAATCAAAACAGTTTTTTTTTTCAGTTAAAAAATGTATTGATTATTTCTTCAAGCACCATGTGAATAAAGTGTATGATAAAATTATACTGGCAGGGAATTTGTTCTAATGTACAGATATTGTATTCACTAACTGCTGTGCTTAAAGAAATCGAAAAACAAGGACTGTCAGCATGTTTTTTGGCTGAAACGTGTTACATTGTGGTAAGTGGTTATAAATCAAATTTCTGATATCATAACTCAAAAATCCTTATGTTGATATTAAGTTCACCCAAAAAGAAAAAAGTAAATTTAGAGGTTTTTATATAACATAATTTTTCTTTCCCAGAAAGCTAATACTTCTCCATCACCTTCTTTGTATTGCTGCTTAATTTCTTTTCTATATAAGCAATGAGTGGACCAAGTCTTCCTTCTAATACCTCAGTTAAAACTTTCAAATGTAGGAGAACCTTTAGAGTGCAAGACTGCTTGAAAATACATTTTAGGTAACATTAGTAGCATTTTAAGTGCATGCATTTTTACTATCTTTAGCTCTAATGACAATAAAACCTCTAGGGGCCCAAAGACTGACTGGCTGCCCAGACCCTCCTGGCCATACTAACATTACAGAATACAAAATTTATAATGGAGACTATGAATGTAAATAGCACTATAGAGTCTTTCTGTGCTTATCTTGTAATGTAGTTTTATGAAGGACTTAAAACACATCTGAGTTCAATTAGGGCAGTACAATGTAACACACACCCTTCATACGATCCCTCAGTCTTCTGGTGGATTTAAAGCAAGTTAAGCTTCGGCATGGTCTTGCCAGTTTCCATAGAACGTGCATGAAAGGTTGTTACAAAATTTTCTTCTCTTTTGTGATGTTCTTCCATTTTTCTGCTGAACAACCACAGTTAAAAGACAGACAGACAGACAGACAGACACACACACACACACACACACACACACACACACGTGTAGAAGTCAAGTAATGTATGCTGACTTTAGGTTGTATCTGTGATGGATACATTGCTAATGCTAATGTCTTGGGTTAAATATTTCAACAAATTAATACAAATCACTAGTGCAATTTTCTACTGAACTAGTAGTTGGCATCGTTAGCAATATTCCACTTATGCTGAGTGCTTTACAAGTGGTGTGGGGACACTTTCGTTGAGGGACAAACTTTGAGGAGTTATAAATAGACTTACTGTAGGTGATGAAGAACATAGGAAGCTGAGAAGTGATATATAGTGAAGGAAGATTTATGCGGTGCAAGCAGGAGGTGGAGGAGGAGACTGGCTTGACAAAATGCTGCCATGTTATTGTTAATTAAATCGGTGAAAGTCACACACTGCAGGTGGAGAAGAAAGATCGATGAGAGGAACCGAAAAGGTGGAGAAATGCTAGGAAACAACATCAATAGGCATTATCATCCACAGTGATGAATGTTACTGAAGACATATCACAGAGCTTCCAACTACTTAAATATATGATGTCTGATAAATAGGAGAAACTCATCATTTCATATACAAAATCTCACCTCTTTTTGTTTGACCTTTACATTGAAGATATAGATTGACTGGCAAAACAAGGATTGCTTCAGAGATTGTTTTTCTGTCTCTGTGGTAGCAGCAGAGTTTTCGTGGCAGCGAAACAAATTTACCTGAACTTAATGGAAAAAGGGCAGTGGGGAGGCACTGAAGGTATTTTAAAAAGGAACATCTAATGAACATTATATGAACATATTTATCTTTCTCTTTAATAAGCTTTAATTACAGTTTAAATTTGGTGTAGCATATTGACTTGGTCATTGTTGCATATGGAGGGACTGAGACATTCTAAGACTTAATAAAAATATATATATATACAGTAAAGACCTTGAACCAAACCCAATTTCTAGATAAAATTTTATTAAAAATGTTTAGTAATTTCCTCTTGCTTAAGAAAAAAATATGGTTCAGAAAATGTACTGTATCTCACATACAACGTACTGTATCTTACACAATTCATGCCTAGAACTGGCTTTGAATTTCTAATGCTCCATCATCAAACTGTTTTAAAAGTGATGTAGTTAGTTTATTGTTGTCAGCTGCTGGTGCAGCCCTTGACTCATAAACAAATATTCAAGATCCATCCATCCATCATCTATTGCTTATCCTGGACCGGGTCGTGGGGGCAGCAGTCTAAGCAGACACCTCCTCCAGTTCTTCCAGGGGGACACCAAGATATTCCCAGGCCAGTCGGGAGACTTAGTCCCTCCAACGTGTCCTGGGTCTTCCCTGGGGTCTCCTCCTGGTGGAGGCATCCACACATGCGAAACACATGCTCTAGCCACCTCAACTGGAAGATGCTCTACTTCCGCGGTTCTACTACAAGCTCTTCCCTGGTGACCGAGCTCCTCACCATATCTCTAAGGGTACGCCCACGTACCCTGCAAAGGAAACTAATTTCGGCTGCTTGTATCTGAGACCTTGTTCTTTCAGTCATGACCCAAAGCTTATGACATGAGAACCTTTAGATATTAGATGTAAACAGATACAACAATAATTTTAAAAATTAGCTAATGAATTTAACGCTGAAGAACACTGAGGTAGATATTTCACTTAAACAGATTTTTACATGTGCAGTTTCAGAGTACTACAAACTGCCCCTTCTCTTTTTTATTTATATTTATTAATTTTTTTATATAAATGAAATTTTAAATGCACAGGCCTACATTAATGTTGGAATGCATTATAGGGTCGTTATTTTATCACTGATTAATTTTATAATATTGTGCTGTTATTACTTTCTCTAAACAGGGCCAATTTTTTAGATGAAATGAGATCTTACACACATTCTGTTCTGTTCTCCAGGAGACTGAGCCTAATCACAGATACACGCAAGGAGTTTATTCAAGGACTACTCAAGACAAGAAGCGATACAAACTAAAGCACTATTGAAACCACAAGGACATTAGATAAAACCAACCTTAAATAATGAACTAAAAGATACATCTTAACCTTTAACAACAATTGTCTCAGGTTAGGGATAGAACCAAATGCTTTTAATCCTGCTGTACTTACGTCACTTCTTAAGTATCTGTACATTGAACCTCTTGTTTTATCTAATTTTAAATGTTTCACATTTGCCTTTTCTCTCTAAGGCTTTAGAGAAGGTTCGCTTTAATCAGTTACAAGATTTTAGGTGATAATTTATGACAAATTTCAATCTGGTCTTAGATCCTGACTCAGCCTGAATCAGCCTTGTGGAAATTATTATTGTTAGGTGGATGATGTTCATTTGTATTTGCCTTTTAGACTAGGATTTTCTAAGCCATTACAGTTATTGACTGATTGTTTAAAGGACATTAAGTGTTAGCTGTTTTATAGTCAAATGAGAAACAGAGCCAATCAAAATTTATAATTTTGCTGGTACTGGCACATTGGCTAGTTCTTATTTAACACTAGGAGTTCTAATGACAGATGTTGGAAATCTGGGTGTGGCTTTTGATTGTGATTTGTGTTTTGATAAACAAATTTTTTCAGTTGTAAGGACAAGGTTTTTTCAACTCTGTCTGCTGGTGAAGGGTAAAACATTCCTTTGTCAGATCAACTTGGAGAAAGCTATTCGTGCATTTATTAGTTCTAGATTTGATTATTGCAATGAGTTGAATATTGGAGCTAACCAGTCTGTCCTTCATCATCTTCAGTTAGTGTGCAGCACACCTTTTAACCAACACTTCTACAAGTCCTCCTATAGCTCCTGTTCTCTGCTCACTTTACTGGCTCCTGCTATATTTTAGAATTGATTACAAGCATGGAATATGTTACAGTTTATATACATATAATTACTATGATTATTATCTTTCAGTCATTCATTCATTCATTCATTCATTCATTTTCTAAACCGCTTAGTCCTGGTGAGGGTCGCAGGGAAGCCTGGAGCCCATCCCAGAGCACATAGGGCGTAGGGCAGGGGACACCCAGGGCGGGGCGCCAACCCACCACAGTATTGTGTGTTGTGTTCCAGTATAACCTTTGTGTACCCAAATCATTGTTAAGGCTAATGACACAGTTGTTGTAACCTTAAGGTAATGTCAGGAGTAACCCTATGGTCTCCAGAAGGCGGTGAAAAGTGCTGGCAGGAAATATTGATAATGGGGTTGCTGGATACCTTGTTTATTGCTATGTGGGGAAGCCGTGATTGGTTAAGGGGCCTACCACAGAATAAAAAGAGACTCATGTGAGACGTTCATGGGGAATTTTTTCATTTTTGCCGATTTTTCAATTTTGGGAGATTTTAAATTTTTGCGTATTGAGGGTTAAATTGGACAATCTGCAGATAAAATTGCCAAATTGGTATTTTGTTATTTTGAAACTTTGAAAGTTAATTCAAATCAGAGGATCTAGAGTATGAGTTGGTTAACGGTGATAAAAACCACAACACAAACTGTTATTGTTCTTAAAGCCCTTAATGGCCCGGTGCCAACAAATTGTGCGAACATGTTAGTTGATGTAGCCACAAACACTCGCTCACATCACCTAATCGGCTTTGTTGGAAGATCCCAGATGAAAGTGTGAGTGCCGGGGTGATTGCACGTTTGCCATGGCTGCTTTATGGACCACCTAATCTTCTCTCTTTTCAAAGTCCAAGTGAACACATTTACTCATGCCATTGTTACTTAGTAGAGATTTACTTGTATTTTTCTTACATTTTGTGTAATATTTCAGTTGTTTGTGTCTTTTGTATGTGTGCATGTGTGTGTGTGTGTTGCACCTATGGCAACTTTCTGGTTGTTGCGGCGCTATAAAAATTATTTTTTTTATAGCCTTTTTAAGATGTGATGGTATTGATTAGGTTGGATTAGGTTCATGCTTTGACTGTAGCACAAGACCCTCGTAAAGGTAGATATAGGTCCAAAGCTCAGGACCAGGGGGTTTAAAACACTTGAAAAGACTGAATATTTAATCAATCCCACAAGGCGGGCTTTCATGACAATTTTAACTTCATACTTTGTGTATGTTACAAAGACAAGGTCCTTGTCAGGCCTATAAAAAAATAAAATAAAACTGACAAATCACAACTACCAATCACCTACTTCATGGTTACTCTGGCTATTCACTCATTGCAGCACGTTCATGTCATGCTCAAACTTAATTAATTTAGCAATAAATAAAAGAAACCCTAAGATGGCTGCAAAATTTCATTCTTTTCATACAAAACAGGTCGTGTGTGTGCGGCTACTGTTCCAGAAATATCTACGCAATGAGATGAGATGTGCCGCTGGTGTTAGCTCCGCTGTAGAAACCCGTGTGAAACATAATGTTGTCCATTTGGCTGCTGCTGAAATACGCTGTTATCACTCCGGCCTTGCCCTGTCGTCTCTGTCTAACATCAGCTTTGTTCTACCTAAGCAACCGGCAAGGTGTTAAGGCTTCACAGTGTGGGGAAAAGAAAGAGAAGTGCTCACCAACACACATCTCAGCTAACCCACAGCACACCTTTCAGGGTGGGCCCTTCCCTCAGGGGGGGCAATTGCCCATAAAACACCAAGGCATTGACGCATCATTGTGAATAATCTGAATCTAATTATCAGCTGTATAGAATTCTTATGGCATTAAGAGATTAAGCCAGATGACACATATTTTTTCCCATCAACAAACTTTAATTCATGCAATAGAAAATGTTTTCCCAGTCCTGTTTTAGGCCAATCCCTTGAGGCACAAAAAACATTTATTCCTCTCATGTATTTGCTTTGGTAGAGCCACATACATTACTAATATTGTTCATTTTAACATGACTCATGTTTTGGAAATAACGTGTTTCTCCTTGTCGCCTGTCTTCTCACAGAAAATGGATTTTAAAGGTGGTGACTGTCTGAGTGATCCTGCTCTAACCAGCAGCAGATAGTAATTGTCAATAAACTCATAGACAGAAAAATAGCAGGACATATAGAGTCACTGTCTAAAGCCTCTCCAAAACAGTCTGACGTTGTTCTACTTTTTTCACAGTGTCAAAAGTAAAACACACACAGAGACACACACAGACACACACTCACGCACACACACACAAAAGAAGAGGTGACCATAGCTGTAACAGACACCCATGAAAATTAATTAACAAACAATACTCTAAAACAACAAATCAAACATTGTACAATGATACCAGTCTTTTTCTTCTTCTTCCCTCTTTTGTTAGATGCCCTCTTTTGCATGCATTCCTTTTTGACAGTTACATGACTGCACTTTGAAAGATTAAATATCGGAAACGAGTCCTCCAGAGTAATCACGAAGAAATGAGGCGGGAAACAAGCCGTCATTATTCCCATCTCTCCCTACCCTTCTCTTCTCCACCACGGTTATAAATCGTCCCTTTTTCTTTTTTTAATAGGATAATGCTAGGTGCAAAATAGCTTCCACAGTGCTGCAAAAGCCACTAATAACAGGCTGCATAACAGGATGCTGGATCCAGCTCATTAGCAAGTCTGAAATCAGCAGCCATCCTCCTTTTTAATTGCACTCCTGCACTCCGTATTACCGTGGTGTGAGGCTGTGATTTTTACAGAAAGGCCTTTGCAACTTGGGGCACACAGGGATAAAAAAGCAGGCAAAAAAAACCTTGCTTCAGTAATGTGCTTATAAAAACAAAATGGTAACCTGAATTCCATCCACACGTACAAGCATGGTACACCTATGCATACGGTGGCAAGGTGGTCAACACTGTCATCTTGCACCGCCAGGTCTGGAGTTCAATTCCCGCTGTGTGTGTGTGTGGAGTTTGCATGTTCTCCCTGTGCTTGGTGGGTTTTCTCTGGGTTCTCAGCTTTCCTCCCACAGTCCAAAGACATGCAGAGTAGATTCATTGGTGTGTCCAAATTGCCCATTGTGTGTGTGTGTGTATGTGTGTGCTCTGTGGTGGGTTGGTGCCCTGCCCTGTGCTCTATGTGTTCTGGGATAGGCTCCAGGCTTCCCCATGAGCCTTAAGAGGGTAAAGCAGTACAGAAGATGACTGACTGACATAGCTGACGTGTGCTCAAGTCAGAGAATAATTCTAAGGGTGGTAGAAACATTGAATACAGTATTAATCCATCCTGATGAGTACTAGAGCTTGTTTCATTGACTTTGCAATGTAGCCTTTTATGCCCATGTTTAGTCATTTCAAGTGACGCATTGTATATTTATAGGCCTGTGCTGTCATAAATGTTGCACAAAAGTGGGATCTAGATATACAGAGTACAAATAACTATTAATTTCCCTGAAGGATTCAGTATTTGCACATTTGTGTTATTAAAAGTTTACTTTCATAGCGTTTGTATAAAATTGTTATTTTCTGGTCCATACACAACACTTCCAGTCCTTACACTGTAGGACTGGAAAAAATACTTTAGCTGCATTTAATCCTGTACTGAGTCCTTACTTAGTACAAGACTAAGTGTGGTGCTAGTGCAGTATGAGAATAGTGCTGTAGGATGTCATGGTCAGGCATGCAGGTCTGGCCTACACAAATGAATGGAAACTGTTTGAATACATCCCAAAATGAGCACTGTGAATGGCATTTTTTTTTTTGGAGTTTAACATGCCCTGTCTCCTTAATGGTCTTCCTCATGTGCCGGACCATTCCCTCACAGCTGCTGGCTTTCTGAGCTCTAACGGGCCGGCAGTGCGAGTTACAGACAGACAGCCTGGCAGCAGTGATTACAGCTCTCTGCTGTGCGGAGAACCTTCTTCACCTTGCTTTTTAACTTCTTCCTCCCCTACCGTCACAATGCATTTGCATAATCCACTGTGCATCTGAATCCAAAGCAGGACTAGGGACTCTGCTCTGGCAGGGGAAAAAGTGTCTGAAGGCTTTTGAACTGTCTTTGACTTTCTAATGATTTTGACCGATTTTCAGAGCTGCCTGTTATACTGTGATGCAGAGGAAGTGCACTAGTCAATACCAGAGTGGAAAACAAAGTCCAAGCACTATAACAGGAAAGTTTCATATGCTAAAAACAAGTATAGGCCTTCTGCTACCAACCATACATACAGAACACATATTAATGCTCTGATTTAAATTATAAATTCAAGATTTTATTATTCAGCTACAGAAGTGCTGCAAAATGCTTCCTATATTCGCTATAAATAAATATACCCTTCTAGAGATCATATATTTCACAGATGGTATCCAGTCTTTGCAGCACTGGAACTTGTAGAGTCAATTATTTTTATACACAAAGCAAAAGCTTGAAAATTAGCTGGAGATGCATAAAAACCATGTCATGACTCAATGGATGTGTTGGACTCTGTCTGCTATTAAGAAGGAAAAGAATGCAGTGCTATTCTGACATGTGCCTCTGTGTGCATTCTGCTTT
>JABJVR010008040.1:0-10969 GCA_025773905.1 Chitala chitala | reverse complement strand
ATATAACGAAGGCTAAATTACATAAGGGAAACATGGCAGAAAAGGGGACATCTGGTGGACACACGAGGTATGGTAGGCGGGACGTGACAGTTGCTTGCTTCTTGGGCCATGTAATTACTTTTTGCTTTTTATTATGAATGGCATATCTGCATGCAACCACTCTATACAAGGGAAAAGGTACACACAGCAAGTCCCCCTCAATTTTCCACAACATTCTCTATTGGGTAAATGGACTCCTGGTTTTCTGGATCAGTTTCAGCCTTGATAGTATTTATTTTTCTATAGTGCTTTTTACAATGAAGTGCCTCAAAGTGTTTTAGAGAAGAAATTGCAGATCTTCCAGAAATAACAGCAAGTGAATGATTGAACTTACAGATACAAATAAAGCCAGACAGCAGTGTAGGAGATGAACCAAAAATTCCATGGTGAGGAGAAAAAAAACCTCTGGGGTCCAAGGTTGACAGACTGCCAAACTCCTCATGGGCAATCTAACATTACAGAATAAACAGATTATAATGGAGACTATGAATGTAAATAGTAGTATATGGCCCTCCCTTGCTCCAGGTGTTGAATTAACTCTCAATAGACTTGTGGTATCCCTCGGGTGATGGTCTCATCCGAGGGGGTATGCTAGGAGTCAGCAGCTCTAACAAGGCAACCCACTCAGATGGTGCCCAGGTGGGCACCGGGTACTCATGTGGACAAAAAAAGATTGCAGAGGGGAGTTAGTAAAGAATACAAGTGCTGGTAGTCCCATAGTAAAATATCATTTATATTGGCATGTACAACATGCACCAGCAGCAGTAATTACTGTGAACTATGGAAACTGTTGTGGAAAAGCTACAAAAAAGAAGTAGGTCTTCAGCCAGGATTTAAAGATATGTATGTACGTATCCAGGCAGACTACTCCATAGACTAGGGGCTTTGTGACTATCTGTACCTACAGTATCATCACAGACTGTGGGTGGGGACATCTGGGAAACCTCTTCTTTTGCATCTGAAATTCTCATGCATCCTTCTAACAATGACAATTAATGAGGAACTTGTCAACTCACATTGGCAGGGTTTTGTGTTTGAGGACAGACTGCCTCAGATTCCTAAATTATGTCTTCACACTAACAGAACTTGCAGCAACGTTCAATAATTTGAAGAATGGAACCAGTGTTTGGAGAGTGGCAGATGACAACAAAACCATGTGATACAAGAAACTATTTCAGGTAAAAAATGTAGATTGTCTCTGTCACAATTGTCAGCCATTAACACCTTGCAGCCCCGTTGTTTAAGTGCTGTTGGGCACGTGTTAAAGTGTTTGTGACTTCAGCAATGTCAGTCTCGTCTTCTGACTCCTGACTGGGCAAAGGCACCTATCCTTCAGAAAGTATTTTTTTCACAAGGATGTTTCTCTTGAAGCAACTACCAAAATAGCCTTGATGAGATCTTTGGCATCAGCAGGGGACACGATGAGCTTTGCTACAGCCCTTATGCAAAATTTTTTTCCCAGTCTACCTTTTTTCCTCAGACAGTCCCACCTGGTGACTTGCTTTATGCAATAGGCTACATCAACTGTGATGATTCATAGCGGCAGTTAGGAAGACTCCATTCGCATCAACACTGTAAAGCACAGGTTAATGTATGTCATGAGGTCTGGGTAGGGTGTTAAAACCCTCATGGTGCCACCAAGAAAAAGCAAGAGAAACATCACATATGGGTTCTTTTCTTCAGAGGTTCTTTTCTTCATTCCTTTAGCCAAAATTACATTGCATTGACGTCATGCTTTTCAGACGACATCTGAACTACTGCAACCTTCATGGCTTCCTCTGTACCTCCAGGCATTAGTGCACCTTAATATAAAAAATGCTTCCTGACACGCCTTGTGGACGTTTCAGTTTTTTGACAAGGGAACCCGTGGCATGTCTGAATAAAGGTCTACAGGTAACAGGACTAGCTATATTATTTCTGTCTAGCTCTGAGCGGTTGTGTGTTTTAGGGGATGCTGTATTATAGTGAGCCTGTGCCCGGAATATCCTAACAGTGGGATAAACCAGCCTGTAATGCAAGATTAGAGGACTGAGGCCTGGGTGGTGCTCTATATAGTCAGTCTGGCAATTTTGCTATTAGGTTTTGCAATGCTCAGAACTGCATAACAACATCAGTACCTCACAGAATGAAAATGAAATCTGATGCTTGATGTAGGTGAGGGGTGTAGGGGGTGAAACAGGGGGTGGTACTCAGGTGAATAAAACATATCTCAGGTATGGCAAGTTTGTGCTGAGGGCTGAGCTTGAACTTGTGAACTGGGGCTGGGATAGTCTGTGTGTGACAATATTACCCTTTTGTAAACAAAAATGGACAATTGTTAAGTTACCATGGCATAAGCATGGTAAATTAATTTGGAGTGTGTGGCTAAATTAAAATAATACACTCCATCCCACTCTAGTTATTTTAATATAGCTGCACACCTCATTATGATTTATCTCCAACAAATATATAGACTAATTTAATACCTTTAATACATGTTAGTGCTTAAATACAAAAAAACCAAACAAAACTCATTTCAAATATATTGGAAAAAATATGGCACATAAGATGAATAATTTGATTTAATGTTGGGCGGGAGTTTATGAGCAGAGTACATGTCTCTACGAGCAGCTGTTATTAGTGAAACCCTATTCCCACGTTTCCAGTGTACAGGTCTAATAACCACGAGTCCTCACAGTACCTTTTAAAAACAGTCAGTCCAACAGTGCAGCTTTTCTCCCACTTCCTGTTTTCAGTCTTTTAAGAAATGTATAGCCTATTTATGGAAACGTTGTTACACTGCTTTTTATAATAGAATTTTTTTATTCCCAAATCAAAAATCAATTAACATAATCTACAACCTAGGCAAAGAAACATTTATCTAATGCTGCATTTATAAGTGATTCAGTCAGCCAGGAATTATCTTGTCCAGTTGTACTTCAGTCCTGCAATAAAATGAGATAATTCACATGGCTAGCCACATGGCTAATTGCTGTGAGCATTGCCAAAGCATAGCGCTCTCTGTCAGTAAGATGTATATATTATCTCTGTTGTTTAGGTAAGCTTATGAGTGAGTCATTTTTTTGGGCTTTAACTCTTATACAGTGAAAATAATTACTAACAGTCTTTGCTTAGCGGCAGGAAGCAGAGCTGTCTCTTTTGTCAGGAAGGGATGCAGTGCATTAAGTTTCAGACTTTCTAATGGCATTTTCACACTTAATTTGGCAGATACATTAAATTTGCATACATAAAATTCACAAGCATCATATGTATCTACTTATTTCACCTGGATGGTTTTGATCACTGGTTATTTGATTATTTTGGTATGTATTTTATTATGTATGGCAGTAGGATTATATACCCATTCTTCCCATGTTAGAGTTTACACTTTCCAGACTGCATAAAGAGTGAAACATATTATTAACAAAAATAAACGATTGTTTTAACATTTTCATGAATTGAAATGCAACTTAATAAATTTAAAGAGAATTTTAAAGAGCAAAAATTTACCCAGTCACAAATCCAACACAAACTGTTCAGAACGTTATTTTGGGGCCACCAATGTTGTGCTTCATCTAGATCTTAGAATCAGTGGACAGACAATGCAGTAGGAGCCTCACAATGAAGGTAAAGCTCAGACTATGTGCTGAATTTGTCACACAGCCTTCCTCAACTGAATATGATGTTTTCCCTGAAGCTGTTTTTCTATGTTTATTAAATAGTTGTTCTCCAAAAAATCTGCTGTCATACACAGTTCCGGGTCTACCCAGTACGTGTGGTGCTACTGAGAAACATCTAAAAGGAGTTCTGTCTAATAGGAAGAGCAGCTGTCTCACATCTTGTGATAGCACTTTCGTAATCACACAAGCAAAATGAATCCACTCTAAGGTCATTTTATTCACTGTAGCCATGGCAACCACAGTCAAAATCTCAAGCACTGTGCAGATGTGGTTGGGAGCCACAGGAAACATGAGCTGGCAGTTACAGTGGCTTCCTCTGTCTGCACATTCAGAAAATCCCAAAAGCAAATGAGCATAAAACAGTCTGACAGTTCAGCCACACTTGGTATTGTTATTGGTACGGTGACCTTGAGTGACCGTGTCTATAAATGAAATGCACGATTACTATTATTATTATTATTATTATTATTATTATTGCGGTTGTTATTGTAATTGTCGTCTTCATATATTTTGTTTTAGCAAAGCACATTTTTTCCTGTTTTTTTTTCATGTCTGCTCAGCAGCTTTGTTGAAGTTTTGAATTAGTGAGTAATTATTTAATGCTACTTGCAATGAAGGCCGGTATGAGGTCACTAATAAAACCTGCAGGTTTGTTTTGACATGAGGTCAGATGATAGTTCACTGTGGTGGTTTCCTTCCCTTGAAGTGCAAAGTCAGCTTTTCCATGAGCAGCATTTTTATTTAGTGACTGGCAGCTCTAATGTGACACTCATAAGCACAGGAACCTGTGGTCAGTCATCCTCAGTACACGGTTATTTAATACAACTAAAACATTTTTTTGTTTTATGCCAGACATTCCTGGAAAAACATTTGAGAGATGTCTGGAAAACCTGCACAGCAGCCTCTCTTGGTTCTCCTGCCGGGACACATACCTGACTTTCACTCTAGGAGCTCCGATTCAGACTTGTCTTTAGTGAGACTAGGTGTAATGCTCTACCACCTCTGACAGGCCATGTTTTATGCAGTTCACAAAAGCAAGTGTATTCAGGGGTTTCTACTAGAGTTTTCCAGTGGTCCTTTACATCCATCTACATCAGTAAGACTCCACAAGATCTCCAGTCATATATATACGTTTTTATGGACACATCAGAAGTGATTTGATATGCCCCATTCACTAAGCTGAAAACACACACAGTCATTCACTGTAGTGTATTTCACCAGCATCACAATATCATCCCCTGAAAGCTCTGTACGACACATGACGTCAGCACAGTGACACAGTCTGTACTTGCGGTTTCTGAGTGTGTTGCAGAGAGGTTACCTCCAGTCACGTGTGCGAGCAGAGTTCTCCCACACACAAACACCACCCAGGTTGGACATGTCTGTGTAGGACTTGACTATCATTGCATTACTTTGTTAGATCTGATATCAGATTAATCATCACGACAAAGTAAGCATCTTTATTTAAGTGCCTGCATAAAGGACACACAGACTTGTGGTTTCAATGTGTGGCCAGCCAAATTTTGGTTTTTTTCCCAGCTATTGGCTCAGGTCCAACAAGATCAGAGAAAATCCCAGCTTTGTTTTCCATTTCCTGGATGATCCCTAATTCCCTCATCTGGAAATCTCTTACAAGGGTTACTCCATCATGAGCTCCACCTTTTCTGATCTGTTTCCTCACACACTCTGAAGACTCCAGAGAGTGCAGTATACTCTGCACAAATAAAGTTTTTAATGTAATTCATTCTACTCTTCATATTCTTTCTGCCTACGTTTCTCTGTACCATGAAAAAATGAATTTTCAGTATTCTTCATTGAACTCGGTCTGAATTATTAAAACTGAGTAGGTTACATGCACAACAATAATTACGTTAACCATAATTTACATGGGATCAGCGAAATAAGATAATTTTCCTCCTTACAGGCTATTTTAGCTGCAGTTAGAAGGCCAGGTAGTTTGCTTGGTGTGTTCCCCATTGTTACATTTGCCTTGTGGCACCACCTGGGCTAACAATGTAAAGCACCTTGTGACAACTCTATTGTGAAACATATTATATTAAAAAATGAATTAAATTGAACTGAACCTCCAAATGTTCTCGTTGTTTGTATGTTGTCCAGAAGCAGGAGACTGAGATGTCTTCACTACCACAAATAATTAAACACAGGTTCTGCAAACGGATTTAATTTTACAGGAATCATTTAACTTGACATAGCAGCACACTCCCTTTACTGGAACATTCTCACTCTGCCTTGTTAACATTGCACAACCATGGGTTTTTTTTAACACTTGGAAGCTCTACTGTGAATGTAAACATATTGTGTATATATTCATAAATAGTTTTTCTTTTGCCATATATTTTTTATGCTTAATAAAGGCACACTAAAATCCACTGCACCAGATACTAATTCAATCTGGGAAATTTTTCCTGCATTAAGGTAATAAAAAGTTATCCAATATTAAGTCATCAATCCTTAAGGCAGGGGTCTCAAAGTGCAGTCCTCGAGGGCCGCAGTGGGTGCAGATTTTTCTTCCAACCAACTAATTCATTTTAATTTGACCATTACCTCAATTATCAATTACTGGTACATCGTTGCATCTCTGCATTCTTTCCTGCCTGCACTTATTTATTATTTAATTGAGAGAAAGAATAAGTTGTAAAGAAATAAATAAAAAGTGAGACTTTTCTCCTTCAAGATCCGTAAAAAAATATAAATCAAACATTACATTGTTGCTCTAACTGCAGAATCTGAGCAGAAAATGTCTGAATAATTTAGCATTGTGTTTAATTCAAACTAGTAATCATTAATTGTATTGAAATTGTAATAATTAATGAATTGCAGAAGAGGTGCCAATCACAAAAAAGCTTCATCAGGAGCAGTGACTTAAGTGGTCATGAACAAGAAATGGGTTCAAAAATTAAAGATATACCATAACTGTTAAAAAAAGATAGAAGCAACATCAGTAAGTATTTTGCCTTCAAGACTCTTATTAAAAGTTAAATATGCTTTGTTAGAATTTCTGGATTGACACAGTAAGTATATAAACAAAGTCAATAATGTTAATTTGCCATTACAAATAAATTAACATCAGAAACTGGCCAACACAAAAACCTGCACCCACTGCGGCCCTCCAGGACTGCACTTTGAGACCCCTGCCTTAAGGAAATACATTAAATTATGATATCCAAAGTTTAGTTTTTAAAACTATTTGGTACAATTAACCTGTAGTTTCCACATTTAATTACTTGGTGGGTGTTCTTATGCATGGTCAGGCCTGTGCATAGATGGACATAATGTTCAATTCAATTCAGTTCAATTTATTTTTATATAGCACCTTTCACAACAATGTGCCTCTACACAAGAAAATGCAGAAATTGAAGAAGAAACTATAAGAACTAATACAAATGAATGAAGCCAGACAACAATGAAGAAGAGGAACTAAAAACTCCACAGTGTGGAGAAAAAAAACCTCTGGGGGCCCAAGGTTGACTGGGTGCCCAGCCCCTCCTGGGTATGCTAACATTACAGCATATAGTGGTACTTATTGAGACTTTGATTATTACTAATAATATGGTAAAAATGACACAATTTAGTCCTCCTTTGGTCCTGGTGTTGAAGCAACTCTCAATGGCCTTTGGTGTCCCTCAGGTGAAGCTTCATACAAGCGGATACATTAGGAGTCAGCCGCTCTACAAAGGCATCCCGCTCAGATGGTGCCCAGGCGGGCACCGGGTACCCACATGCACAGGGAGAGAGTTTAGAGAGGGGTTAGCAAATAATACAGACTCTAGCAGCCTCATAGCAAATTGTTACAGTTATATTGGCATGTATATCATGCGCCAGCAGCAATAAGCACAATTTTAAGTAAACACTAAAATTGGTGAATCTCATATTTATGACATTTACATAATTTTAGGAGGCCAGAGGTTGGGAAATGCTGGTTTATTTCATGCACACATTTTTATTAGCTTGTTTTTTATTTCCATTATAGCATTTGTTGCTTATCCTTGAGTCTGTGTGGGTCCACAGTCCTGCCTGGAACATGCTGAAGGGGCTTCCAAGGCTGAGTGAGCACAGCATTGGTCAAATCACCATTATTTTGTAGAAATAATTTTAAAATAAGTACACATATTTTTAAATATTGCTATTTTATGTTAATTAAAAAAAAGGCACACATCAAACAAACCAAAGATTTTTCAGTTTTCTGTGTCTTTCTTTTACATGTCATATATTACTATTCTACCCACTGTCTATTGTATAGACTCAGTGCTTTTAACACTAAAATGATTAAATGGGCACTGGTGATCAGTGAGGGCCAGACTAGTGACGCAGGGTAAAACCTTGTCCAGCGCTAATATCCACAGTCACTAATGACAGCCAGCTGTTTCTGTTCTGGCTCAATAAACTGATGGTTGGTATAAGAGCCAGCTGGACAAAATGTTGAGAGAATGACAGTGTGTGGGAGCCAAGATGATGCTTCCTGCTCTCTTCCTAATTAACTTTGCTGTGCTGGTTTTAGATTCTGTTTCACTGTTTATTTCCTGTTTTTTTTTTCCCCCTTATTCCTTGTGTTTTGGTTTCTAAACAACATGTCTTCTGCAGTATTCTAGTTCTTGAATCAATTAAAAACTATTTCTTTTGCACCCTCCTCTGTCTTCACCCCACCCTTGCAGCTGGCTTTTCCCCCCAGAGTAAGAACACATTATACAGAATGTCTCTGTCCTCCCTGTTACACTACAGTTCAAAGAGTGGAAGCTGTCTCCAGGGAGACACCGGGCTCATACAGGGATGACATCACCCCTAGTGTCAGACAATATTCAGTGTTTCAGCCAAGTCAGTGTGAGTCAGCCGTAGTTACACAATGACAGTTAGTGCGTGCGTGTGTGTGTATTTGTGTGTGTGTGTGTGTGTGTGTGTGTACGAGTTCAGTGTTACTGTTTCTCTTCAGTCAGGATTTTTGGTAAGTCCTAACCTGTGGACCTCCTTCCTTTTCAGTTAAAGCTGTATAGTACTTACCAGACTGAGTGGAATACCAATGCAGAAAGAGGGGTAATGAGGAAGCTCTCTCTTTGCCTGTTTTTTCTACACTTTTAAACAGCTAATGGTGCTAACCCCTAGTAGAAGTGAGTGATGTGTCTATAATTTGACTGCATCAATAATGTGTTTCTAATTACTGTTTTACATTTACATTTTATTCGTTTAGCTGATGCCTTTGTCCAAAGTGACTTACAAGGATAATAGTACACCTGCATGTCACAAACAAGGTCAAACAGTATTAGAGAATCTACTAACAGTAAGTGCTGTTTTATAGAAATAATGGATTTCTCTTGTATATGTAAAATTCTATGCTACGTTTTAGCATGCTGTTGGTTGCCCTTTACATTTTACTTTTAAGAGTGTGCCCCCCTTACTTGGAACAGTATCCAGCCCAGGTTTTGTAGACGCTTGAGGCTTTGTTGTCAGTTGAAAGGCTTAATCTGTTGTTTTGTCTGGTTGTGTCTTTCCCTGTGAAGTCTGGTGAGCAGTACAGTGAGAAGTTAAAGACTCCATTAGTCCACAAAGTTTATGATTCCTTTGTGGGAACAGGTTGAATACTTTCTCGCCTCTAACTCCTCCACACATTAAACTACCATTATATTTATTGCATGTGTTCTGCTATTACTTTGTTTTAATCGTGGAGATGGAATCTCTGCACATGTCATCGTCAACTGCCAGTGTGTCCTGACGTGCAGCAGCTTTATGTCCATGAACTTGAACAGAGAAAAGTCTTTTAGTGAGGACAATGTTGCACTTGGAAGACACTGAAGAAGTGCATAAACATGATGAAAAACAAAGTGCATGTAGGGAATAACACTGTAATGACTCACAGTACAGCGCCCTCGAAAAAGCTTTTTGTTTTATTGACAGTCTGAGATTGAAAATGTACATTTCCATTTTGTCGGCTGCAACAGACTGCCATAGGGAATTTATGGAGCTTTGACATTCCTAGATTTTACCTCATTCCCTCTAAGGAGAGCAATGTCTCTCCAGAGCTTCAAGGAACCCCTATCTTGCCTCTAGACTTTACACAGCTGATTCCCAGATGGATCCCATCAGCACAGGGTTGGATTTAGCCAAGAGATGATCTGGAAGCCATGGGCCAGGCGACATTCATTGGGGTTTGGCTGTGCAGATTGTACAGAGAGGATGTCTGATGCAACAGTCTTAAACTGGTGTAGGAGTGATATTTAGCTGATAAATGTTGTTTCCATTTCATTCTCCAGACACCATCACTCAGTACTGACAGCTAACTGGCATGACACTGAGGGTCAGAAGCAACACATCCCTGGAAAAGCACTCCAAAGCTCATATCTTAGAGATTTTTTTTCTATAAATCTGAAAGCCAGGGTGGGACTGGTTTGAAGGGCACTGATCAAACTCAGGTTTTAATGTATATGGTGCCTCACATGAAGAATTTCCTGGATTATTTTACAAAGTATGTAAAACATTGCTGAACAATCATTTCTTGGATTACGGAACTTTATCTCTTGTAACCTGTAAGACATCTTGGATCAGTCATTTCCTTTGCTTGTTAGTTCTAGTTCTAGATTTAAGTCATTGGTCTACACATGCTTCCTCATTTTTCAGTTTTGTGATTTCAGTTTTAAAATGTGTTTTTTATTTGATGGTTGAGTTACAATAGGATGATATGTAATTTCTCTCAAAACAGAGCACAACCAGTGACAAACTGAACATGCGAAACATTCAGAAGATACTGTATTAGAGTACATTCAGTTCAGTATTCATGCTGTTAAGTGAATTCATGTTTACTTGCTCTGCTATACCTGTCATTCCAAGTAGAATGGCTTTTATTATATTTTTATTATGTTTATGTCCGACTAGAATCCTGCTGGTCCCTTGCAGGGCCTTGGGTGACCTGGAGCCGATCCCAGGCAGCCTAAGAGAAAAGACAAAGAACACCCTGGACAGGGTGCCAGCCTACTGCAGAACAGTAGGCATGGGTACAGCTTGAATCCACAACTTCCTCTCTACAAGATATGAGTTGTCATATATATATGCTATATGTTACCAGCAATGTGTGAAAAGCAGGCATTGTATAGAATGCCTAGGAAATCTATAGAATACTGGGATTTTCCTGCACAACCATCTCTAGGGTTTACAGAGAATGGTCCGAAAAAGAAATATCCAGTGAGTGGCAGTTGTGTGGATGAAAATGCCTTGTTGATGTCAGAGGTCAGAGGAGAATGGGCAGACTGGTTAGAGATGATAGA